>VXCM01006587.1:26274-38625 GCA_014773175.1 Lucifuga dentata | reverse complement strand
GTCTCCCTTGTTCTTAAAAATCGGCACCAGCACACTTCTCCTCCATTCCTCAGGCATCCTCTCACGGATGTCACAGGTATGGTCCTTTAAGATGCATTGTAAGTTGTGAAAAGCAGATTTGTCAGATTCCTGTGATGTTAAAACTCACCGGCTTTTCTCTGTTTTTTTTTTTTTTNTTTTTTTTTTTTTTTAACGTTTTCCATGTTTCCAGAGTCAGGCTTTGCGCTGTAATTGCAGGTTTACATGCGTGCCGTGCACACACACGGCACGCATGTAGGAAACAGGAGGAGGAGGAGATGGAAGAGGAGGAGGAGGAGGAGATGGAAGAGGAGGANGAGGAGGAGGAGGAGGAGGAGGAGGAGGAGGGGCAGCGGGGAGAATGGAGAGTTTTTTTTGTGTGGGCACTAAAAGGTGACAGATGAATCTGGCCCGTTTTATCGCGTTTTTCCAGCCATAAACTGAGGAAGATGAAGGGAGAGATGAAGAGCATAAAGGAGGAATGAGGTGGATTTCATCAGAAATCTGTGCAAAGCTTTTTATTTAGCGGAGAAACGTTCTGCTGCTGCTTCGTCTTTTCTTCCTGAGCTGAAACATCAGCCTGAGTGACTGGAACGCCGTGCGAGGAAGAAGCTGGTAACTAACGTAAACTAACGTAACGTAACGTAAATTAACGCAACGTAACTAACATAAACTAACGTAACGTAAACTAGCATAACGTAAACTAACGTAACGTAACTAATGTAACGTAAACTAACGCAACGTAACTAACATAAACTAATGTAATGTAAATTAGCATATTGTAAACTAACGTAACGTAACTAAGTAACATAAACTAACGTAACGTAATGTAATATAAACTAATGTAACGTAATGTAAATGCTATGCAAGGAAGAAGCTGGTAACTAACGTAAAGTAACGTTAACTAGCATAACATAACGTAACATAAACCACATAACGTAAACGCCATGTGAGGCAGAAGCTGGTAACTAACGTAAACTAACATAAAGTAAACTAACATAATGTAAAGTAACATAATAACGTAACGTAACATAAACCAATGTAACGTAACGTAAAAGCCGTGTGAGAAAGAAGCTGGTAACTAACATAAACTAATGTAAAGTAACATAAACTAACAACGTAACGTGAACTAACATAACGTAATGTAAACGCCATGTGAGGAAGAAGCTGGTAACTAATGTAAAGTAACGTAAACTAGCATAACGTAACGTAACATAAACTAACGTAACGTAAGATTAAAACAGATTTTTTTCATCAACAAAAACATCAGTTTCACATCATATGTTATCTGCTACTTCCCAGTGTGTGTGTGTGTGTGTGTGTGGTATCATATGTATCAGTATCAGTTTGTCTGTTGGATGATCATACGTGTTTTCTCTGCGTTATTTCATCATAATGACGTAAAGGAGGCGCTATGACCTTCAGGTCCAAACAGCATGACAGAGTTGCTGCTGATTGGTCCAAAAAACAAACATATGGTGTGTTTGTTTGAAACTTGGAGCTCAAAGAAAAACACGGAGGAGCTCTGACTTTAAAGGCCGGTAAGTTTTTATAATGCGTTCAGCATGAATTCATTTTGAACATGTAAGAAAGAAAAAAGTGGCTTTGCGTGTTTCGTTCTCCATGTTGTTTGGAACGTTAACAAACGCCGTGATTCTCTGCTGCCTCGTTCTGTCTTCGTCTCCGTCACTTTCAGCTTCTGATGCTCTTTCCCTCTTTTTTCTCTCCATTAATCCCTCTTTCCGTCGCCTCTCCGTCTCAGTGTAAATAAGTGCCAGCATCACATTAAAATGACTTCCTGCCGGCTCGCCGAAAACGCCACGGGCCGCGCAGGAAGCGGCGATGCTGCCTCTGTCAGCCGCCGATACACAATTCTCATGCAGATAGCAAACAGAGAAGTAATGAGAGAAGGAGCGGCGGAGGCGGAGAGGAGAGGAAACGAGAGAATTTGCCCTCCAAACCAAATGAATCGCCACTTTAACGTTGCGCGGCTTTCTGCTCGTCCTCATGAATAAGATGATGGAGCCAATATTCATCCTGCATTATGAAATGTAAAGAAAGCTGCAGGGCGGAAGCAGGATTTTAAAGGACTATACGACTGATTATGCATGCCAAATCAATATGCGGATCACAAACTGGATTTCCGTGCGGGGTTGGTCGAGGCCCGGGCCGTTGGTTGACGGGGCGGCGCCTGCGGGATGAGGTCACATGATCTGCTGTGGCGACTGCTAACGGAGCAGCCGGAAGGAAAAATGTTATGCATGTTTCAGCCCAATATAACCTGTAGGCTGTCACCATATCAGACTCTTACTACATGACTATCAGGCAAAAGAATTCACGATAACAATATTATCACGATATCTATAGAAAATCTGAAAATAAATAATAATGCTATCAGTCAGATTCATCTTTAGCTTAGTTTATTGTGCATTTTGTCTCTTTTTTTGTAAATGAATTAGCCTCCAAATAGGATTGTAGGGAGGTGGAGAGAGTCTGTAACCAGAACTGTACAAAAGCTCCAAAAACAGCAATTCCACCTTAAGGGATCGTGTAAAGGAACCAGATGACCTGATAAACAAAAGATCCACAAATCTAACAAATAACCAGGAGAGAGAAAATCCTGTCAAGTCCAACGCCATGAGAACTTAGCTTTAGCAACACAGCTAACACCTTCATGGAACATTTCCCATTTCAGGGCTAGCAAGCTAACTGCTACTTCCTGTCTCTACTGTGGTGAATCTGCAGGATGATGGAGGTGAAGGTGGTGAACAGGTTGGTGGTACCGCCCCCTTTAGCGCTTCCTGCAGACTGGGGCGTCTACCAACTTCCTGTCTTTGTTACCGAATTCTAAAAACTCCCACACTGGAAGCTAACTTTTTTCAGGTTAGCGTAAAGCATCTTGTTCTCAGCTGTCAGATCCTCCATCATGATTTAGCGTGGTAGTAGCTAGTTAACTAGCTAGTTAGCCATTCTAGCTTTGTCTCCCCATTAACACGTTAATTTACACTAAACTCACACTGAACTTACAAAATAAAATAACAGGAGTTACTTTTAGACTTTTTAGCAACTTTTAATCAATCACTGCTTTTTAATCTTTTTAAACCAGATGAACTAATATAAACACTTTATAAAACATCTTATTTATTCAAATATTTATTCACTTATTTATGTCTATAAATGGAATTATAGACTGGACCACACATATATTTTATGGAAATAGGAATAAAATCTCTTGTTTTTTGAGAAATAAAACTGTTTCTGCATCTTTCTTAGATTCATGGCTCAAATGTATGTGCATTTATATTTTTGTTGAGTTTTGAATTATTCATCATACAAATTGAGGAGATTTTATTGCTGAGAGAAATTTGGACAAAGCGATATGTCGCTGCAGCTTAATGATGCAACTCTGCAGAAATTTCATCTTTCATTAGGAGTTAAACTCAACATTCCACCAGAACTTCCTCTCTGTCACAAAACAACGCAGTCCAAATAAAAAGCACATTTCAGTTTTCATGTTATTCTGCTAAATGCCATAACCTTTCAAAATCAAACGTTCAGGTGAAAGTTCAACGTTTTTTAATTAATGATAATTAGATAATAATTAGATGACATAATATCTGGAGAAGCAGAGGCTTTCTGCTGTATGTATTGATTACGTGATAAAAAGCAGAACAGAGTCCTGATCAGAAAGACTTTTACTGGAAAACAGAACGTTTTGTTTTCTCTCCTGTAATCTGAGGAGAAGCATCACTCCATCTCATCCTCCTCTCTGCTTTTCTTCATCCTTTCCTTTACTCCAGTTAACTCCATCCAAGCCGTTTTTCATGCAGAATAAAAGACAAAGAAAAGCTGAGTCTGGCTTCTCTCACCAACATGAGTTCAGAGAAAGATGGAAGATTATTATGAAACAAGACAAAATAAAATGTATGAATAAAACGATAATGATCGATGGGAAAAGTAATAAATCAATAATAAATGGAAACGGGTTTGATCATAACAAAAACTAGAGTTTCCTGGATGTTTTCTCAATTATTCTGTGAGTTTCTGTTTCTGACCATCAGACACGCGTGACGTAAAAACAGTTTAAACATCAGATTTCATGATGGAACTTACCGTCTGAAACACGTCTTCATGTTAGCGTGTTTCATGAATCACTTCCTGTCATGTAAATAACGAAACACTGCAGCAACACCTCATATTAAACGATAAAAGATGCTGTAACAGATGTTTATGAATAATGGAATGTGGTCATGTGACGACGTGACCTTATCAACACGTTAAGTCTGTGTTTTATGAATCTAGCCCACAATCCTTTAATGTGAGCGGCTGTTCTGTTCATACATGTCTGATCCTTTCCTCCTCTCTTGCTGTTTGTCTTCCTGCTTCTCTTCTTTACACACACACACACACACACACACACACACACACTCTGGTGTGTATTGATGACTGTGGCGTAATAAGAGGTGACATGCTCGACTTGTTTCCGGCAAATTATCCTGCAGCTCAATAAGGAGCTGCAGACGTGTGCAGGTATGCATGAACGTATGGATCATACAGACTCTGTGTGCATCATGTGTGTGCGTGTGTGCAAGTACACTTTAAAAGGCTAATGGTAATTAGCAGCATTAATGGTGTTAGCCAATTAGCCAGCGTGCCCTGCAGAGCATTGAGCATTGAAGCAAAAGGGCAGGGGAGCTATTTGTCTTCCCTAGCCGTGCAAGCTAGCAACAAGTATTGGTCACACACACACACACACACACACACACACACACACACACACACACACACACCTACTAACACCGACATAGGCTCAAAAAACCATGTCAACACAAAAATGTCATATACTATATGAGCATACATGCAGTATTTACACACACACACACGAACACACACGAACACACGAACACACACACACACACACACACACACACACACACACACACACATCCCTTGTCAAATATATTAGCCAAAGCTAACTGTCATTGATTAACAGCACTTTGCCTCCTTTCCTAATTTAGTTGTCATGGTGATGAAGAGGAGGCCCAAACTGCTGCTCAGTACAAACTAAAGAAAGAAAATATAAAAAAAGAAACAGATGAATGAGGAGGAGGAGGAGGAGGAGGNCAAACTAAAGAAAGAAAATATAAAAAAAGAAACAGATGAATGAGGAGGAGGAGGAGGAGGAGGAGGAGGAGTACTGTACTCTCCTGTGGAAGGACAGAGAGGCTGATGAAGATGGAAGTAAAAGACAGATGAGGATGATGGAGGAAAAGAGGAAGGCTGAGGAGAAGAGAAAGAAATAAAGGAAGAAAGAAAGAAAATAAGAAAGAAAGAAAGGAAGAAAGAAAATAAGAAAGAAATAAAGGAAGAAAGAAAGAAAATAAGAAAATAAGAAAGAAAGAAAGAAAGAAAGAAAGAAAGAAAAAAATAAAGAAAAAGTGTGTGCGTGTGTGTGTGTGTGTGTACGTGTGTGTGTGTGTGTGTGTGTGTGTGTACGTGTGTGTNGTGTGTGTGTGTGTGTGTGTGTGTGTGTGTGTGTGTGTGTGTGTGTGTGTAAAGGGCAGCTCTGCAGTCTGCTGCTCCTCAGAGATTTAACCTTTGCTTGTGAAGAGACAGAAACTCTCTGACACAAAGATAAACTCCCTGGAAACGCGCACACACGTGTGCACACACACCTATATTTGAAGTATATAGTTCACAGTTCATAAAGGAACACACATGTAAACACACACACACACACACACACACACACACAGACATTTAACCTGAGCTATCAGAGGGAAAAAACTGCTTTTTTGACCACTCAGACTGATGAAAAACTGCAGCCACACACACACACACACACACACACACACAGGAGTATGAGGAGGTCATCTGAAGAAGTTCCAGCAAACTGCCAGATGCATGTTTGTGCTGCAGAGCGATGTGGACGATCTGCGCCGCTGCAGCACACGTGTCATTAAGAAGCGCCCAGCGTACGTATGTCACATGTCATATGTCGTATGTGCGTGTACTAAGCTGGTCGTCTGGCTGCTGATATTTCACCGTGTCGTCGCTTTCTGTCAGATATGCAGCGTTTAAACTCTGAGCCCAGATCTTTAAAAAATCATCGATACGCTGTTTTACAATTTATTACACAGGAAATGACATCACCTGTAGCTACGCTCTCATTGGTTGAGTGTTGGAAAGGTCGCCAGCAGACAGGTCACAGTTGAACTGCAGAGAATCTGAGCGTGTCATCATGAGGTCATGGCTCAGCTTCCAATACACAACAATGGAACACGCAGCTCAGAGCTGTTGACCACGGAACATAGCGGAGAGCTGGGTGTTACACGCTAACTCAGGAACAGCTGGAGGGAGTGGCTAGTTAGCTTAGCCTGTCGCTTAGCCTGTAGCTTAGCCCGTAGCTTAACCCATAGCTTAGCCCATACCTTAGTCCTTAGCTTAGCCTATAGCTTGCCCCATAGCTTAGTCCATAGCTTAGCCTGTAGCTTAGTCAGTAGCATAGCCCATAGCTTACTCTGTAGTTTAGCCTGTATCTTAGCCTGTATCTTAGCCTGTAGATTAGCCTGTAGCTTAGCTTGTAGTTTAGCCTGTATCTTAGCCTGTATCTTAGCCTGTAGCTTAGCCTGTAGCTTCCACGAGCTGGAATCAGATAAGCGATGAAACATGGATTTAAAGATGGAGAATAAAAATATTCTGTCATCTCTCCGTGATTCTGTACATTATTACAGTTTATAAGAAAACATGGCAGCAACACTATGACAAAAATACACACAAACACGCTCACGTGCACAAATATAAATACACATATACAGTATATCCCCTCTGTCACTCAAACACACTCAATTACATTCTCACACACACACACACACACACACACACACACACACACACACTGCTGCTTGTGTGTGACTGATTGAATTTAAAGCTCCTGTGTGTCTGCAGGCTAAATGCAGCTGCTGAGGAATGCAAATCTCTGCTGCGTGTGTGTGTGTGTGTGTGTGATTGATTTTTGTGCATGAACAGACAGAATTGTTGCATGTAAAGAAGGTCATGCTTTGTATGAGTTTATTATTCTCTTTGTTCTTCAGCCGTGTGTTTGCGTGTCGTATGTAACATGTTCGTAACATGCGTCATGTAACTTATGACTGGTTTTTGCAGCTTGATAAAGTATTTTGGGTCATTATAGTCCTCAGGGTCTAATTCCTAAAACACACGTGGTTGTGCCATGTTTCTGAAAAGTAAAGTAACATGTATGTGGGTAGTATTTAATGCTAAACATGCTAAATCACCGGTATGGTCCTTTAACAGTGTGAGGAAGACTCCGCTGAAGCTGCAGAGTAAAATCATGATTTAAATTCTGATTCCTGCTGATCTGAGTGTTGGTCTGAGCTTTTGTTGGTTGTCTGTCTGGGATCAGATAGCCGCTTGCCGCCGTCCGGCCGCTCGCCGTCCGGCCGCTCGCCGTCCGTTTGTCTTCGCCGCATCAGTCAGCGGAGGCTGAGGTGCCGGAAGGCGGCAGCATGAATGAAAGCCTCGTCTTCCTGATCGTGACCTCTAGCTTGTTTTCAGCTTCAATCTATTACAGATTACGTTTGGTGCCATTTACGAATTCCCATCCGTGCTGAAAGCCGTGCCGCCGCTGACCACTTCAGCTCAGAATTGATTTGAAGGACGCCGGAGGACAGGAAAGACACGAGAAGACTGATGACTCCATCTCCATAATAACACAGCGGCTTTAATTTGCTTTCCATTCAGTCCGCTTTTTACTTCCAAGTCAATCACTTTCCTCAAACTCCAGAACGCTCTGCTGCAGGTCGCATCGAAACGCCCCGACCAATCAGGACGGATGTCATGTCAGAAACAAAGATTTAGATAAATAGATTTATTTATTGCTTGTTTGTGACGTTTATGGGTCTGATCAGGCTTTGCTGCTGATTCATAAAACAGATTTACACAAACATCATCACACCACTTACAAACGCCTGATTTTTAATAAATACAACCCTCATACATGTTACGCTACTACAGCCGTGTTCCAAAACACACTACTGGAGCAGCAAATAGAATTGTTCTTCCTACCTTTCATTACTCAATTAAAATAAACTTGAAATGTTCATCAGATAAATAATCCATCACAGCAAACTAAAATGCGACATGCAGCCGCGACGTGCATCTTTTCATGACAGAATGAGACGTTCATGTTTGCAGCTTTGTATCGTCTCAACGCAGGAAAACCTGTTAGCGACACGTCTCTGCACATCGTAATGTGATTAAAGGGATGCTCTGCCAAAAAGTCAGCATGTCCCTTTAATCTAGTGGACCTAAAGCAGCATGGCTGCTGTCCAACTCTGCTAACGGACGGCAAGCTGGCACAGCTTTTTTATTTAGTTAGTTTTATTTTATTTTATTTTTTTTNGGGGGGGGGGGGGTTCTACTCAGAGGGAGGAGAGAGAATGAAAGCACGGATAAGACTGGTGATGATGAGAAATGACATCATGAGGCGTTTATTCTGTAAAGTTTAAGTTTGATCAGAAAAAATTCACCTACAAATACAAGCTGTCTTAAAGGAGCATACCAGTAGTTTTGCATGTTTGAGCCCAATTTTTATACAGCCCGCACACACGTGATGTTACTGCTAACCATTTTCCAAAACACTCTACTGCAGTGGTAAATATTAGAAATGTTTTTCCTACCTTCCAGCCTGTCATTCCAGTACGACATAAAAATAAACTTATAGAGACATGAAACATGTTTACGATGAATAATCCATCACAAGTAAAAACACTTCATTCAAAGTTTTTGTCAGAGTAATTTTAAGTGATGCATCACAGAGCTGCACAGAGGAAAATGTATGCCTCCGCCAGGAAAAATAGTCCCAGGAGAAGATGGCTTTCTGAGACGGATGTAAACTTCAATGGGTGAAGATGAGAGAAGTATTTATACCGTGTAAAAACAGACATAGCTAAACCGGATCTGAGAATATCTGATTCCATGTTTACATCTTCAGGAAGTGTGTGTGATACGTGTCACGTGAGCAAAAGATCAGGTCACACGTACATGATGTGACCTTAGAATGTAAAATGTAAAATGTAGCCTTAGAAACACATCAGCATCGAACGCGTCCTTTCTGTCTGCGTGCGGCCCTGCAAACCGTGTTCCATGCACCTTTCTCGGTGAAACCACATTCCGGCCCCTCCCTGCCAGAAAACGCTCCGCACTATAAAAAGACAGAGGTCAGCCAATCAGCCGGCCGGCTCGCTGCATCAGAACACCACAGAACCCAGCGCTAATTGGTTTTCATTTTGATCTGGGCAGCCTTTGAATAAGTCTCCCACCCCTCGGGTAATGGAATGGCCCTGACTGCTTTAATTACCCACCGCTGTGGAGAGGACGGAGGGACGGCGAGAGACGGAATAAAAGACGAGATGATGGCGTGATGGTAAAAAAAAGTAGCTGGAGGCTGAGTGACTGAAAGAAAGAGAGGAGAGGAGGGATTCCTGTCAGTAGGTGCAGAAAAGGTGTGCACGTGTGTGTGTGTGTGGATGATATTATTGGAGCCTGGAGGCGGGGTCAAAGGGCCATGGCTGCCTTAGTGTCACGATGCTGCTGGGACCTAAAGATCAATCTGGAGCGTGAGAGAGAGAGAGAGAGAGAGAGGCGGGGGGGAGAGAGAGTATTCCATTTAGGTTTGTCTTGGCTGAGGCTCAAAAGGTCTTTTCTTATTCTGGGACATTTAATGCTGAATAAAGGGGATGGACATGCTCCGTCCAAAGCTCTTAATCCACGTTTCTCTCACTTCATCTTTTTCTTGTGTCTTAGTCCAACTTGTCGTCGATCTGACCAATCAGAAAGCGATTTCCAGCAGGGCGTGGCTGTCTGATATCAAACTTCCACATAGGTCTCGTGTTTCCTCACTCATGTCTCCTTCAGGAAACGTCCTCAATCCTCAGAGCAGAAATAAGAGCTTTGGAACGTCCTTGAAGACATGGGAAGATTGATTTCCAGGTCAAAGATCAAATAAATGCTCCGATTATTAATAATCCATCATTAAAACGCCGTGACTCCATCAGGCTGCAGGATTTTCACTGCATTGATGTCAGATGAAGTGCTAAAATGATGGGCGATGCTACATGCTACAGATTCCTGCGTGTTCTTTCATCTTTATGCGTCATTGAGATTCTGCTGCTAAATGAGACTTCAAACAGTAAAAAATGTTTGAAAAAAATAAAAAATGAACACCAAACTTCCTCCCAGACTCTCCAAAACGATGTCTGAAGCACAAAGAAAATGTCACGTCTGACGTACGACTTCTCTCCTTTGCATGTTTGCTGCATCACGCATCAGTCAGCCTGAATAACGCAGAGAGGGAATCAGGCAGCACGCCACCGTCATCTCCAATCTACCCCATGGTGATGTCATGAAGAGACGCCGCCGGTTGAGTTGTTGTGTGTCGTTGATCTGATCTGTCACATTCCTCCATAAACGTCTGAGAGGCTAAATCACGCTAAACGCTACAATCCTCTTCATTTAAATCCACCTTAAAGCTGCTAATAAATGACAGACGGAGCTTCAGAGCAGCAAAAAAAAAAAAAAANAAAAAAAAAAAAAAACACTTCTCTTTTTCCTCCTGTCCTACTTCATCCTTCACACCTTCATCATCATCATCATCATCATCATGCCATTTCTCCTTTATAATCTACTAAATGACCTTTGTACTGTTTATCATGTATCAATTACTTTAAAGGACCATACCATCCATTTAGCATGTTTGAGCCTAATATATTCAGTTTTCATACATGTTACGTTACTGACAATCATTTCCCAAAGGATAAAACCGTATTTCAGCTTTCCTGATATTTTGCTAAATCTCTTAATCTTTCTAAATCAAATATTCAAGTGATACACCCACCTTAAAAATCCATGTTTCTCCTGCTAATAGTTACACAGCCTTATGAAGTCACGGTCCTTTAAATTTTTCCATAAACGCAGGTCTTCTTTTGGGACTATATTCCCCGGTGGAGGCATACATTCACTCCACGCTTTTTATTGAGCTTAAACACTAAAATTACATAACTTCTAAAAAAACCTGAATACACGTCTTGTTGGTGATGATGGATTACCTATCCCAAGAACGTTTACAGTATCAACAAGTTGATTTTAATAGCAGAATGAACTGAAACCAATGGAGGTCTGGAAGGTAGGAAAAACATTTTTAATTCACTGTTCCAGTAGTATGCTTTGGGAAATGATTGTCAGTAACGTTACATGTATGAAAACTGAATATATTAGGTTCAAACATGCTAAATGGACGGTATGGTCCTTTAATTTCTAAAGGACTGAATCCCATGTGCTTATATTCATTATGGACTGTATTTTGAAACCTTTACCATTCTTTAAAGGACCATGTCAGTGGTGTTTCATATTTGAGCTGAATATAAGTAAACTGCATACGTTACATTACTGACAAGTAACTAAAACACACTACAGGAGCAGTAAATAGTAGAATTGTTTTTCCTGCCACCCTGACTGTCATTTCAGTTCATTCCAGTGTAACAGTTATAGACTTTTGAAATGATAAATAATCCATCACACAGAACAAAATACGATTATTTACGGATCGAGCTGCGTGGAAGAAAACGTCTCCAGCAGGAAGGATGGAGAAGAAAAGGAACGACGGCTTTTACCAGAGAAATGAAAATGGCCGTGCCTTCCAGTCGTATTTCCTGGCACTTTGACAAACTTTGGTTTATATATTCATATGACAGCAAAAGGCGAGGCCCGTGTAGTCCATAGCAGCTTCACCACTTCCTGAAATAAACGTTTTACTTCGTTATATTACGATGTCGTACGATGAACTCGCAATTCCTGTACGTCACCACCTGGAGAAATCAGGCGAATCACAGAACGCTCGCTGAGTCACACAGTTCTTTCATTTGCTGCTTCACGCCACATTTCTTTGTTTCCACGCCTTCTCACCTCGTCCTGAAGTTTTCCTCTTTTCTGCTTTTCCAGTTTCATTTCGTTTCTATAGCTTCTTTTTCTGGCTGCTGTATTTCCTCTCAGTCCAGCACTTCTACACTTTCTTTCTTTCTCAATCCTCTGTGGAGGTCTACCGGCTCGGTGTGTGTGTGTGTGTGTGTGTGTGTGTGTGTGTTCTCAGAGGGGTGTCTTAAGTTTGAAGTGAAATATTTCTACAAGGTTTGTGACCTCAGAATCTCAATTGCACTCACAGCATGTTCACACACACAAACACACACACACACACACACACACACTTTCTCTGCTCTGTCAAACACAGTCAGTGCCCCTTGTCATGCCTGAGTATCC
>VXCM01006587.1:22500-26098 GCA_014773175.1 Lucifuga dentata | reverse complement strand
TGTGTGTGTGTTTGGTTATACCATTAAATTTATCTGGTTTCACACACTCGCAGAAACACACACAACCACTTTCTCTTAAAACTTCAAATTATGACACCTGTGCAGGTAGAACTCAGACTCACCTTCACACAACATAAATCACATCATCAGGCCTGTGAGTGTGTGTGTGTGTGTGTGTGTGTGCGTGCTGCATTTTACATCATGCGTCTCAGAGCTGCAGTGGTTTCCATAACAACGCAAACCCTCACACCTGTCGGCTAGCGCACACGTGTCCTCGAAAGCTCCCAAAATGCAAACATTTGTCACACAGATGTCACGTATGTAAGAGCCTCACGCCGTTCTGAGTCATCTGTAGTTCAATCTGACCACCAGGTGGCGTTGTAGTCATAGGAACGGATGCAGGAAGTAGCTCTCGAGTTTCAGATTGCCAGGAAATACCTGCGACAGGTTAGCAGAATCAGCTGAAGCCTGAAACCATAAACGCCACGCTGCATGTTTAGCACGTCTGACATTTCCTGCAGGTTTTTAGTGATGCTTTGACCTGAAACGCCGCTGATGATGTCAGACAGCGAGACTTCGTATGCCACGTCCCTCATGCTGCAGCACTCTGACCGCTGATTAGCTCCACTGCTGCATTTAGCTTCACTAGCTAGCATGAGGAGAGTTAGCATTAGCTTTTGGGAGGGGTTAAAACCTGACATAAATGCTTGTGGTGATGGATCTCAATATAAACTTCATGTAAAAATCAAAATAAAAATTCTGGCATGTGTAAATCTAATATTTGATCAGCGCATTTTGAAGACGATGTATGAAGTAAAAACAGCAACATGTTTCTGTGACACGCAGAAATCAGACGTCTCCTGATTTCCTCAAAGCTCATCAGGCTGAAGGTGTGAGCTCACCTGCAGGTCAGTTCAAACACAAAACGCCCAGAGTTCATATTCTTATGTCAGACATCAGAAATCTGTAAGTTTCATTAGAACTCCATTCACACGTCTGACAATCAATTATCAGTGTAAGAAACAAAACATCCGCTCAGGAAGCAGAGCTTCATGGCTGCTATTGAAGCCGCCGCTCAGACGGCGGCATCAGTCACGCTGAATGGCAGCTAAACGCACATCGATTGTGGATAATTGTCGCGGCGTTCTATGGATCTCTGCAGAAAGGGCAGATGCTATCTGAGTCTCAGTCCTGAAGCTAAATGCAGAGACGTCGATATCTCACTCAGCTGCATTCAGGACGGGACAGACAGATGAATGTCTCGTCTCCAACGCACGGACACACACACACACACACACACACACACACACAATATGCTGGGTGTATTGTTGAATNCACACACACACACACACACACACACACACACAATATGCTGGGTGTATTGTTGAATACAGGATCTATATGTCAGCTCCTCGTCCTCTCTGTGCCTCTGATTTTCTTTATGAATGACAGCAGATAATCAGCCATTGGTCATTTCCAGGAAATGCAGCCTGCAGCCTTCTGCGCTTCCTGCTGCAACGTGCGGCCACAGGTGCCACATGCTGAGACATGTAGAGACATGAGGACTAAGTGGTCCAACATGCCTGCAGGCTCTGACAGCAGGATCAGCTCGTCCTGCCTCAGCAGTCTCATGGATGTTTCAGAAGCTTGTACATGATGTCTAAAGAAAAATTCACTTCATCGACCTGCTGATTTTTACACGTTTCAGCTACATAAATATCAGCAAGCCAAGAACTCACCTGAAGTTAGCATAGCGGCTAAGCTAACATTGTTAACGGCTTAGCTAACACTGTTCATACGTATGTCACAAGTCACCACTTACTTAATTTCACTTTGCTTGTTCTGTCACAGGAAGTACAGCTAGCTAACGCACCAGCTATGCCAGATGAGTTAGCATCACTTCCTGTTTGTTTTGTGTCTCTAATCATCTGATTGGCTCTCCTCCTCATGTGACTTTCTTGGTATTCACCAGGTGTTTCTGCTTCAGGTGGAGAAAGTAGTTTGTTGTGTTTCCACCTTTAGCTGTTAGCCAGTTAGCTTGTAGCTGTTAGCCTGTTAGCTTGTAGCTGAAGCATTTCAAACAGCAGAGGAACTTGAACTGTAGTTTACAGATAATTATTGTTTAGATGATTGTTATGTTTGTGTACTGAGTGAAGAATTTGAGCTTTCTCTGCGTTTTTAGCGTAAAATATCTGTGATAATAATGCAGCAACTGAACTGAACACGATTATTTCAGCTTCAACTGAGCGACAAACATAAGAGAGTAAGTCAGCCGTAAAATATGAATACATCAATAAAGCTAATAGTACATCTGTCTGATGAATGCTGCACGAACACGTTTACCTCGACATAGCTTTCACAACTTCATGTTCTCATGATCAGAGTTTTGATTTTTTATAATGTTTTGGTTATTAGGCTGAATTCATAAAACATGACATGATGAGGGCAAATATCATCACGTAACCATGTTCCATCATTCATAAACGTCTGTTATCAGCATCTTTATCGTTTATAAAGAGACACGATTCATTACGTTGGTCGTCTTTCGCCTGGGAAAGCTCAGAATCACGCTGTGTTTTAAACATGGAGCTGTAAATCAGAGTTTTTAGCGTGTCATTTCTCTTTAGCAGCAGGCGAAATGGGAGAAACCAGCTCGTTAACACGCTGATCTCATGTTTATCTGAAACACGCCTGATGATGCTCTGATTAACGTGAGAGAAGCTTCATAAACGAGCTTTGGTTATTTAGCATGACGCCGTGTCGTTAACGTAACGTTTTATGGATTCTGCTGGTTGTTTGTTTGCAGGCCGTATGAAACCGATGAAAATGAAAACAGGATGACAGAGTGAAAACGACTGGAGTGTGAGAGACCTGGAGTTTATTTTCACCTCACCGCGTGAAAGAGGAAGATGGTGTGATACAGACAGACAAGGAAATGGAAGACAGAGGAGAAGATAGAGATATGAAGTGACAGAGGAGGAGAGGAAGGAGAGATGGTGTGATAATTCCAGAAATGAGTTGGAGAATTAGAAAGTTAGGAGTTTAGAGAAAGAAGCAGGATGACACAGATGGAACGAGACAGAAAGGAGAGAGAGAGGAAAGACAGGAAAAGAGAAAGAGGAAGGTCCTTTAACTATGTAGAGCTTAACTAACATCATAAACATAAATATACACATATGACGTGCTGCATGCGTGATGTGCTCCATGCGTAACATGCTGCATGCGTGACGTGCTGCATGTGTGACGTGCTGCATGCGTAACGTGCTGCATGCGTGATGTGCTGCATGCGTGATGTGCTGCATGCGTGATGTGCTGCATGTGTGACGTGCTGCATGCGTAACATGCTGCATGCGTGATGTGCTGCAGCCGTCGTGCTGCTGAACATCCTGGTGATAGTTATCGTGGCACAGAGCCTATTTCTAGCGTAGCCTGACCTCTCTTTGTTTTAGCACTGATGGAGCTTCTCATTAGCGCAATAATAATAATAATAATAAGAAGAAGAAGAAGAAGAAGAAGAAGAAGAATCATACATTTTATTTAAGGGTGTTTTTCAGGACATTCATGGTCACCTTGCAACACAAATTTACCAGATTGCAAC
>VXCM01006587.1:0-17500 GCA_014773175.1 Lucifuga dentata | reverse complement strand
ATACGTACAGTGTGTGTGTGTGTGTGTGTGTGTGTGTGTGTGTGTGTGTTAAAGTTGTGAAAATCTGATTCTGGCACAGAAACTAAATCCTGTTGCCACCTGAATCCAATTTTTACATAACTATGCTTGACCTTCACTATCACCTCCGCATAACACACACACACACACACACACACACACACACACACTCATATTCTCTCCTGGCTTCTCGTGCTGATGAAGAGGCAGAAAATATCTCATCTTGTTTTGCTGTTCAGCTTGAAAAACAACAAATATGGGACAAAATGCTGCTTCTATGATTTCATGTCAAACGTGTCAGATATGAAAATTCCTATTAAGGCTCATTTTCAGCTGGAAATGAGGTTTGGTTTGCAGCATGGTATTCCATTACTGGGAATTTTCCTCTGAATGTAATAAACTGCTGTAATAATGATGTATAAAATATAATAACAGGATTCGTGTTTCAGGCGACAGAATATTTCTGGATTCACCATTTTTAATTCGTCTTTTTGACTTCATTTTTCTCTTATTTCTTCTTTCCTTGTTTTTCTTTTACTGTAAAATTCCACGTTCACTGACGTATTAAAGGAAACACAACAGGTGATGCTGCGCTCATCGACCCAAAGCGTTAATGTCACAGATCGCTGACTGATTAGTGTCGCCTCAGAACGCTGCCGCCGTTGCTGCGGTAGGATGGTGACTCTTCATCATGAACATGAAGGGTCTGTCGTGCAGCAGCTGTGAGGATGTTTGCTCAGAATCAGGCATCAATCTAATCTTTGGCATAATTGCATCTTTCCGCCCACACGGCTTCATCTGGAGCCTCAAATCACAATCAGACACGAGAGCAAATCAGCGTGTCTAATCACGTTAGAGCTGCTGTTTGTCATTCATCTGTGTTTTGTCCTTTTAGGGCCACCGTACTGCACATATGTTCTTTTCCCCACGACGTAAAACATGGAACATTCCTGTCACTGCTAATATACCTTCAAAATAAGAGCAGGGAACCTTTAAAGGACAATACCGCCAGTTTTCCATGTTTAAGCCCAATAAATATGACCCACATACATGTTACATTACTAAAAACTGTATTTAAGTATTTCTGTTATTTTGACAAATCTCCGAGTCCTTCAAAATCAAATGTTCAGGTGATACACACCATAAAATTGAGAGTTTCACTAGCTAACATGTCCAAATGTAGAAGACGTGTTTGTTTTAATTTCTCAGTAACAGCCGTCTTCTCCAGGGACTATATATTTCCTGGTGGAGATGTACATTTTATTCTGTGTAGCTCTGTGTTGGATCAGTTTAAAACATGTTGTTCTCTGTGATGATTATTGATCTCAGCACATTTCACGTCTCTGAAGTTGAGTTTTATGTCGTACTGAAATGAACTGAAACCAGTGTTAGTCTGGAAGGTAGGAAAAACAATTCTGATATCTAAAGTAGTAGGTTTTGGAAAACGTTTGTCAGTAACTTAATGTATACTGCAGGTTATGAGACTCAAACAAGTAAAACCACCGGTATGCCCCTTTAAGACCTCTCTCTCTCTCTCCACACAGTAACTGCTTTGATTCATCAGCACGTCCAAACCAACTCTGCAGCATACTACAGATCAATCTACTGATCTATTGATTGATCAAGAAGCACAGATGGCTAAGTGTGTGTGCTTTCTCCCAAACATTTCTGAACAATCAGCAGAGAGAGTGCTGTCACATGACTTCAGCTGATAATTTTGGTTTGATTGGATGTTTTCCTGTATGAAACTGAACCAAACCAACAATTTAGTTCCTGATTCAGACCAGAACAAATGATCTAAGATCTGAAAATGCTGTAAAATAACATCTGAACAGTGTAATTTCCTGCGGTTTTGTGGTTTTATTTGTGCTTCCAAGAAAAAATAAATTAAATGGTTTGTAACGAGTCTTTTTCTTCACCCCAACAGAGTGAACAAAGATTTGGAAAAAGCCCAAAATTTGCCGTACTTTACAAAAACATCTTCACTATGTTGAGGCTGTTTGCCCTCGTAACACACTGGCAGGAACTGCTGCGTGCAACGAATCATGCCAGCCTCCCACACACATACATGCAGAAACACAAACACAACTCCCACACACACACACACACACACACACAGAGTTTATCTTCCTAAATCTCACAGTGGAAGAATAATGAAGCTCCAATTGCTGCATATAAGTAAAAATCAAAAACCCTCCTGTGTATGATGGCCTGAGGTGAGTCGTAATAATTTAGAGGACTCAAATTTGATAAAAGTATTAGAATATCATTCATGCAGTTAGTTTATCAAAAAACAACTCAGACAATAACTGATTAAAATCAAATATGAAATGAGCATTCAATGAAATAACACATAATATCAAACCCCAATTAATTATGTTGGAACAATGATCTATGGGCGTTTTCTGATCTGTAGATCGTTTGCTCTGGTCTGAATCAGATCTGCAGATCGTTTGCTCTGGTCTGAATCAGATCTGCAGATCATTTGCTCTGATCTGAATCAGATCTGCAGATCGTTTGCTCTGGTCTGAATCAGAGAAGAAATTGTTCCAAATCTGAGTCAGTTTCCTGAAAAACACTGACATGATGAGATCATCAGCACTCATTCATGCAGATAGAAAACATGTAGGAGGAATCAGCTGTTGTGTTTATTCACTTAATCAATGAAATCTGCTGTCATTTATATAACTCAACATGCATTTACACAGAAAATACAATCAGAAATGCAGCTTCTTTATAGTTTGTTTCTGATCATATCTGGTATTTGTGTGTGTGTGTGTGTGTGAGTATGCGTGCACATGTGTGTGTCTGTGTATGTGTGTGCATGTGTGTGTGTAGAACCTTTCAGATAACGGATGAGCTCATCACGTTTCTATGAAACATTTCTTAGGCACAAAAGTTTGGCATAATTTTTCTCACATTTTGTGTATCAGTAATATGACACAATGATAACATAATATAATGTAATTATAACATAATGTAACATAATTATAACCAAAGGGTAAGTTTACATAACTTAATATGACATAATATAATGTAATGATAATGTAATATAATGATAACATAATATAACATAATATAACTTAATATAAATTAATATAACATAATATAATGTAATATAGTGTAATGATAATGTAATGATAATGTAATAAGTAACAGAATGATAACATAATACAACATAATGATAACATAATAAATAATGTCATATAACATGATAACGTGATGATAACCTAATGATGCAATAAGTAACATAATGATAATGTAATGATAACATAACGACAACGTAATATGACGTCTTGGTAACTGTTAGTTTGGAGTCTCAGTCTGAATGTTTTGCTGTGAAGTCGAGTTACATTCATGTGTTTATAGAAACAAACCGACCTTAAAGGAGCATACCGCTGATTTTACATGTTTGAGCCCAATAAATACAGCCAGCTTACAAGTTACTGATAACCATTTAACAAAACATGCTACTGGAGCAGTAAATACTAGAATTGTTTTTCCTACCTTCCAGACTGTCATTGGTTTCAGTTCATTACGACATAAAAATCAACTTGCAGAGACTCGAAACTTGCTGAGATAAATAAATCCATCACAGAAAAAACACGCCGTTATTATTTTTTGTCAGAGCTACTTGATTTAACTGATCAAACACAAACTACACAAAGAAATGTCTCTGCCAGGGAATATAGTCCCAGTAAGACAACTTTTATAGATAAAACGACGACTGTGATTTCTACATTTGGATGGCAGGAAAAACAACGTGTTTTTAGGTTTGTGTCACCTGAATACTTGATTTTGAAAGCTTAGTAGATTTAGCAAAATGAAAATATGGTTTTATTTTTTGGAAATTTGTTGTCAGTAACATAACATAGTTGTCAGTAACATGTGAGAAGTATTTACTGGGCTTAAACATGTAAAATCACAGGTATGGTCCTTTAACGATCCAGCATTCAAAACAAATGCTGAAAACAAACTTGGTGTGAAAATGCTTCAATTCTCAGTTTAAACAGACGTAAGCTGAAATATGTCGTGATCAGATGATGCAGCTTATATTTGTGTTTCTTATCGTGACATGTCACATGAAGTTTAAAAGTTCTATTTTAAGCATCTGAACTTTATTTAACATCAGTGATGATGAAAATGTCTCTGAAACGACCTCGTCTTTCTGTCGCTGCCAGCAGCTCAATTTAAATGGATCTTTTCCTTTTTCCTTTCGGGCCCTTCAGGGATGATTTAGATCCTAAAGTGTTTAAAGAGCAACACCTTCAAATATAAACCTCAAATATAAACCTCAAATATAAACCTTAAATATAAAGCTTAAATATAAACCTTAAATATAAACCCTAAATATAAAACTTAAATATAAAGCTTAAATATAAAGCTTAAATATAAACCTTAAATATAAAGCTTAAATATAAACCTCACATATAAACCTCAAATATAAACCTTAAATATAAACCTCAAATATAAACCTTAAATATAAACCTTAAATATAAACCTCAAATATAAACCTTAAATATAAACCTTAAATATAAACCTTAAATATAAAGCTTAAATATAAACCTCAAATATAAACCTCAAATATAAACCTTAAATATAAACCTCAAATATAAACCTTAAATATAAAGCTTAAATATAAACCTCAAATATAAACCTCAAATATAAACCTTAAATATAAACCTTAAATATAAACCTCAAATATAAACCTTAAATATAAAGCTTAAATATAAAGCTTAAATATAAAGTGTTAACTCGTCCCTCTATATTACATGGATTCGTTTCTATGCTGATTATTATTCATCATGTTGTTCAGGGTTAAATATTTACTCCTTACATTAACATGAAGTCTTGTTTTCCAGATACTGAGATCACGTGTTGGTGCATGTTTCTGCATAGTGATGCATACTGATGCATGGTGGTGCATGTTGGTGCATATGGATGCATGGCATAATGCATTGAATGGAACTGGTCTGTCAGATGGTTATGAGTTGTTATGAATGGATGAAGAGGTTTAAATAGCGTAACGACTCATAACAGCAGCGTGTCGGTAACCAGACGGCGTGTTATAACACGTGTCGAGTAGGTGGATTTCATCATACATACATTTATGTCCAGCAGATGATATTCATGCTGTGACTGAGATCTGATCGTGACTCATTCTGTGCACATTTACACATCATATCGTTATATATTTATTCTAACCTCAGTAAACTATGCATTTTAATGACATCCATAAACGGAGCCTCAGAGTCCAAAAGCAAAAACAACCAGCGCAAACCACGACTTCATCCTGAAAAATTAGATAAATATATATAATTATAGCAGTGAGATCACTGGATGCGGCGCCACTTTGCTGTTTTACTCCTAATTATTCCGTTTCATTTTGCGATGGCGTCGTCGTCTGACTATCCAGGCCAGGATCATCAGGAATTCCGCTGGGATTTCTGAGTCTGGCTGGAAACAATCAGCGGAAACACTGCAAATAATTAAGATAAAGCTCTAACATCTATCACTGTCAAATTATAATCCAAACAAATATCATCACCATGGCGACAACGAGGAGATCAGAGGCGTCATTCCCAAAACCGCTTTGGCTTATTTTACAGAAAGTTCTTTTTTCAGTTTTCAGTTTCTAGCAGAAACAGAAAAGAAGAAGGGAGGGGGAGGGGGAGGGGGNAGGGGGAGAGAGAGAGAGAGAGAGACAGACAGACAGAGAGAGAGAGAGAGAAAGAGAGAGAGGGAGACAGAGACAGACAGACAGACAGAGAGAGAGAAAGAGAGAGAGGGAGACAGAGAGACAGACAGAGAGAGAGAGAAAGAGAGAGAGGGAGAGAGAACATGGCGACCCAGAGCGAGGGAGAGGTGAGAAGGAAGCTTGAAGAACCTGGTTTTCCTCCTCTGATGTCTGCCTCCATCCTCCTCCTCCTCCTCCTCCTCCTCTGCTTGTCGTTCGGCTCTGATTAATGAGCAGAGCTCCAGTTCAACCCACCAACAATCTGTAACAGCAGTCAGGCTGCAAATAGCCGCCATGTCCAGACCTACTTTACACTTCTCCAGGTAGTGTTGGCCTCTCACTCCTCCTCTCACTCCTCTTCTCACTCCTTTTCTCACTCCCCCCCACTCTTCCTCTCACTCCTCCTGTCACTCCTCTTGTCACTCCTTTTCTCACTCCTCCTCCTCCTCTCTCTTCCTCACTTCTCCTGTCACTCCCCCTCTCTCTTCCTCCCACTCCTCTTGTCACTCCTTTTCTCACTCCTCCTACTCCTCCTGTCACCCATCCTCTCACCACATGTCTATTTTTTCCTGTCCATCTTCCTTTTTATCCTCCTCGCTCTTCCTCTCCTCTGATCTATCTTTGGCTCTATTAGAGAGGTCAGTTCAGGAGATTAATTGTCCTGAAAACTGCATCAATCAAAAAAGCTTCAGCCTCCATTTTTACAGCAGAGACTCATAAGTTTTTCATGCGTTTCCCTTCAACAGGAAATACCAACACAAACATGTCCACAAACACACGCTTACACCCAGCATCAAAATTCCTTCACAGAAAGTCGTCCGAGGTCCAAATGATTTCATTCCAACATGGCCGCTCACAGCGTAAGCTTTAACTTTTCTATTTATAAATGAATGTTTAGATTTTTATTGAAATTAATCAGCTTCAGTAACAGATGGAACATCAAACGCTGACGATGCAGCAACGTTAACGAACTCAGAAACATTAAAACGTTGAAGCTTCTTTTTGTTTAAAGTTTCCATGTTGTCTCGTATTTTCTTTAGCTCTGGTTGTAAATGTCAGAATTCCAAGTTAAAACTTCCCAGTTCGGAGAAACAACAATCGCAGCATATCTTATGATAAAAGGAGCATACTGGTGGTTTTGCATGTTTGAGCCCAAAAAAATACAATCTGAATTCACATTAATTAATACTGATCATTTTCTAAAACAAACTACTGGAGCGTAAATATTATCAATCTCACATTCTTCCTCAACCCTCATCTGCTGAGCTGTCTCTCTTATATGTAACACACACACACACAC
This sequence comes from Lucifuga dentata, assembly GCA_014773175.1. Lineage (NCBI taxonomy): Eukaryota > Metazoa > Chordata > Actinopteri > Ophidiiformes > Bythitidae > Lucifuga > Lucifuga dentata. The sequence goes on along the minus strand of VXCM01006587.1, from coordinate 10,445 downwards.
ACACACACACCTCCCATGGTTATCTCTTTATCTTAGTGTTGATCTGTTAAAACGCTCCTTTACTGATTTAACATGGTTTAAGGAATATAACAGGTCGTATTTATTGGACCTAAACATGCAAAATCACCAACATGGTCCTTTAAAAGTTGCCACATCTAGCAACAACTGTGCTAAGTTAGCAACACTGTAAAGAAGTGAGAGATAGAGTGTGAATACAAACAGAATGTGTGAGGAAAGGCGGTGGAGAAGTGAGTTCAGCCTGAAAAAGCTTTGATTTGTGGAGCTTTAAAGGTGAGGCGTCAAACCGGCCTGGGACGCCACGACCAAAAACTCCCGTCTCTGTCCGAAACAGGAAGTCCTGCTAACCTTTCTATAAGCCAGCAGACGCTGGAGCGCTGCAGACAGGAAGTCCAAACGAGGAATGAAGACGAAGATGAAGAGCTGAAATTGAAGGAATTAGATTGAAAAACTGTCAGGAAGGATTTTTTCTCAACTTTGGCTTTTTTTTTTTTTCTTTTGGCCGTTTGCAAAAAAGAGACTGAATGTAAAACATATCAGGAATGTTTGGATCTTATTTTGCTGCAGCTCCTTTTCCACAGATTTTCATCTTCATCCACATACAACATACATAACTGAGGAAGAAGAGGAAAATGAAGCTTTGAAATTGAAGCTTTGAATTTTGAAAGATTAGGTGATTTAGTCAAAACAGCAAATTTTAAATATATTTTTGTGTTTTGGAAAACGTTGGTATGAATATAACACGCATGCAGGGAGAATTTATTCTCAAACACGCTAAATCATTGGTATGGTCCTTTAACAGTGACATTTCACACAGACTTGCGGTTAACTGGATTATTCAAGTCTCAGTCAGGATTTATGTCTGTTTTATTCTAAAATAACCCTGTTAATGAATTATCAGGCTGTTTTTCAACTTTTATGTGTTAAAATAATGGGATGAAAATGTCTGCAGCATAAAACATCTTTAAACGTCACATGATGCAAACATCACGTAACCGATAAACATTATGCGCTCTTTGTGCACGTCTGACTTGAGGACATTTTTGACCTTTAACCTCACGTCATCATAATTAATTAGATTTGATATGAAACACGAGTCGCTTATTAATGTCAAAAGCTTTTTGCCTTCAAGTTTTAATTGAAAACGTGGAAATGCTCAACTTCCTAATCGCTGCTGCTCCCATTACAAGTGCACGTGTGTGCGTGTATGTATGTGTGTGCGTGTGTGTGTGTGCATGTGTGTGTGTGTATGTATGTGTGTATGTATGTGTGTGTGCGTATGCCTGTGTGTATGTATGTGTGTGTTATCATGGCTTCTCAGTAACTCTGCAACAGAACATTCTAACACAGAACATCTCTCAGTGCTTAAAGGAGCATACCGGTAGTTTTGCAGGTTTGAGTCCTGCAGAGGTTACATTACTACCAAACACTTTTACAAAACGTAGAACTGTATTTTAGTTTTCAGGTATTTTCCAAATCCTCTAATCTTTCAGAGGGAGAGAGAGAGAGAGAGAGAGAGAGAGAGAGAGAGAGAGAGAGAGAGAGATTTAAAGTGAGAAAACAGAAAAAACAGAAAGTTGAAGAGATGAAACGTGATTTGCTGGTTTAGAGTTTTGGCCTCTGTTGGCTGGGAAGTACATACTGCTGTGTGTGTGTGTGTGTGTGTGTGTGTGTGTGTAGTACATGCTAATCAGAGAAGCTTGGGGACTTGCAGTGGGAAATATTCATCTGGACCTGGCTAATTATCTCCGTAGTGATTTTTCACCATGTAGATTGGTTTCTCTTTGTGATGTGTGTGTGTGTGTGTGTGTGTGTGTGTGTGTGTGTGTGTGTGTGTGTTGGGGATGACAGCACCAACTCTGGCACTGTTCATCTTTTTTCCTACTGCTTGTATTTAGATAAATAAGATGCTAATTAACTGTCTGGAAAACCTAAAAAAAACAAACAAAAACAAAAAAAACACAAAAAACCCTGAAACAGAGATTTCTGTGGAGAAAATAAGTAAAAAAAGAAGTAAAGTGAAGTTTTTCCCTTCAATAAAAGTCTAAATAACTAAATCCTGTAATATTTCAGCTTGTAAACAGTAACTCAGATTAGCTTTAGCTGCTCGTCTTCTCTCGTTATAAAACACAAATAATAGCAGTAAATAAAATGAGCTCAAATTTTAAGTTCACATGTAAACAACAAAACATGTGAAGCATCAACCCAACATGTAAACATGAAAATAAAAGAATTAAAAGTTTAAAATACAACAAGCTTCAATTTTTACTGCAAATTTAAACAGAAACACAGTAGCCAACAATAAAATGAATTAGAATGTGTGAAACATGTCTCTCTCTCTCTCTCTCTCTCTCTCTCTCTCACACACACACACACACATANTGTCTCTCTCTCTCTCTCTCTCTCTCTCTCTCTCACACACACACACACACATAAAGAGTCTGTGGTTGAGGCAAAGAACTGAACTGAAGTTAGCATAGCGGCTAAGCTAACACTGTTCATACATGACCTGCAGAGCATCTTTGAAAAATATTGCTCTGTCAGGATGTTTTAAACTTTTTTAAAATTTTTTATATTATATTTTTTTTCTTTTTCTTTCTTTCTTTTTTCTTATATATATATATATATATATATAAAATTAAAGTTTCTTTTTCNCTTTTTCTTTCTTTCTTTTTTCTTATATATATATATATATATATATAAAATTAAAGTTTCTTTTTCCATGTCTGAACTGGAGTCACATCTTTAGAGACAAAAAGTCACTGCTAAGCTAATTTCACTCCACCATTAGCTTGTTCTGTTGTTCTGTCACAGGAAGTACAGCTAGCTAACTAATTATCCAGCTATGCTACATGAGTCAGCGTCACTTCCTGTTTGTTTTGTGTCTCTAATCATCTGATTGGCTCTCCTCCTCATGTGACTTTCTTGGTATTCACCACGTGTTTCTGCTTCAGGTGGAGAAACTCATTTTGTTGTGTTTCCACTTTAGCTGTTAGCCAGTTAGCTTGTAGCTGTTAGCCAGTTAGCTTGTAGCTGAAGCATTTCAGANCACTTTAGCTGTTAGCCAGTTAGCTTGTAGCTGTTAGCCAGTTAGCTTGTAGCTGAAGCATTTCAGAACAGGAAATAATTCATCAGACACTGAGCTGCTACTGTCAGACATGATGTTTAGTTTCTTCTTCTGCATGTTATGAAAATATGTCAACAGGTTATGATGCTACAATATCATCAATATTGTGATATGACACGTTTTTATTGCATTAAACTTAACACAGGAACTAGCATGAACGATAAGACATGGCACTGCTGTACTTCCTGTACAGTTTGGAGGAAATTTGGGGATTTGATGCAGATTTGTAGAATAAATCAGAATGAAGCTATGAGAAATATGATTTCCCACAACCTTTTACACACAAAATACACATAAAAATCCTGAATAAATATTTTAAGCTTATTACACGCATTCATCTGCCTCTCAGAGAACATGCAGCAGCTTTAGAAAAAAGAGAAATTAGGTGAGAAAAGACAAATTAAGCTAAAAAAGAAGCCACTAGTTTGATGTCTACCTTAAAAAATAAAAGTGCCCTCTGATCCAAACAGAAGTAAAGTAAAGCAGCACTTGCAGTACGTTACATATGTACAGTACGGTGTGTACTACAGTACGGCGTGTACTACAGTACGGCGTGTACTACAGTACAGCGTGTACTGCATCTCACTTCCTGTTTTACATGTCGGATTAAAGATGATTTCCTCATCAAACATGAACTTTGGTAATTAAATGTTTGCTCTTATCTCAGATGTGAGCTTCTATTTGCTGCACATCACCGCTATATTACTCTACTGTATCACTCTTTATATTAGTTACCATGGTAACTGTACTTCAACTCCTTTTGTTAAAATTCAGCTTTTAACTTCTTTTAAGTAAATACTTGTTTACAATATAGTATTTCTAAAGGAATAAATTATACAACTTGTAGATTTGTCAAAGATAAATTTATAAAAGAAAAGTTTGAAATTTTAAATGGAGCAGTTCAATCACAACCGTTAGCTAAATAAAATGATCCTTTTATTATTTTAACCAGTCAGTTTAGGCTTATGGAAGTCAGTTGGGATGAATTAGTTCAAATCCATACCTGAGTAAAAGTCAAGATTATTAAAAAATGACTTTGTTTCAAGTAAAATTTGCCCATTACAAACAAATACATGAGTAAAAATACTTAATCATCCATTGTTAATTTCACTTCAGTATCAAATGTACTATTTTGACAAAATAATTACTTAAGTATTGAAAGTAAAAAAGTGATTTTAGAAGATTAGGGGATTTGGAAAAACATAGGAAAAGTAAAATAGTGTTTTTTGATTTTTTTTTTTGTTTGGAAAATGGTTGGCATTAATATAACGTGTATGTGGTAACATTTAGTAGGTTCAAACATGTAAAATCACCGGTATGCTCCTTAAACACACAGATGATGGAGGTTAAAACAGAGAGCGCCCTGCTGGCGTGTGCTCAATGCTAACAGTGCTAACAATGCTAACTGCATGCCTCTCTGCCAGAGGCTTTTTCAGGACCAAGGACAGATCCCTGCTCTCTCGCTCTCTCTCTCTCTCTCTCTCTCGCCCGTCCACACATGCATCACACTCTGGTGAGTTGTGATGTCACAATGAGCACGGGTTGGTACAGATTCTGCTTTGATGTGATCCAGAATTTGGACATGAGACAGTATAAAACATTAAAAAATGACGTCTGTTAATCTGGCTCGTTTCTTCAAGCTGTGAGCTCGTTAAAGAATGACATTTCCATAGTTGGAACGTCGTTTGGATTTGACGCGGAGAGCGGAACGTCTGTTTCCAGATTTCTCATCATTCAGGAACAGAATCATGGAAACGGACAGCATCTTCAGTCTGACGAGCTGTGTGTGAGAGACGCAGAGGATGAGGATGATGAAGAGTCTCAGTGTGAAATCAAAACTCTACATGTAATAAACTGATCATTGAGTGTTTTTATCAAAGTCATTGATCACTAATGTGAGGTAAAACAGTTTAAACATCATCAGATTTCATGATGAAATTTACCGTCAGACTGAAACTCGTCTTCATGTTAACATGTTAGTGTGTTTCATGAACCACTTCCTGTCATGTAAATAAGGAAATACTGTAGCAACGCCTCTTTATAAAGAATGCTGTAACAGACGTTTATGAATGATTTAAACAATTACTTAACAACTGAACTTTTGATAAAATATCTTCTGGCTGTATGATTTTAATGATTTAAAATGTAAATGATTTGTTTTGGTTCAGATTTTGGGTGAAAAAGCTTCAGATTAGAGAAAAGTTCAGTAACATGATGCAGACAGAAAATATCAGCTGAACCAGATCTGATGATGTTTGTCATGTATTTAAATGTGATGGCGTTCTGTCAGCACCTCCATCCTCTCCTCCTCCTCCTCCTCTCTGCGGCTGGAGATAACGGCAGGAAGAGAGGAGGATGAAGATTAAGAAGCAGGGATTGGAGTCCCAGGACGCCCGGGTCTAATTGAAATGAATTCTGAGTAAAGCAATGACTTTAATGACATTTTGAATCCAGGACTGCAGTAATGACATGGAGCTCCTCCAGGGAGAATGCCGCCTTATAAGACATATAATACACACACACACACACACATATATATATATATTATAGAGCGCTGCCTTACAGAACAAGGACGTGAGGAGAAAAAGAGAGGCTATATTTGGAAAGCGTGTTTTTATGAAGCAAGCCGAGGGAGACGCCGAAACCAAGAGACACATAGAGAGAGAGAGAGAGAGAGAGAGAGAGAGAGAGAGAGAGAGAGAGAGAGAGAGAGGGGAAGATGGAAAGAAAGAGAGTTTAAAAGGACATCCAGAAGGAAAACTGAACATTTCCCCATCAGCTAGCCAAGCACTTTCTGCTTTTAGCTCCTTTAGCTCGTTTTAGCTCCTTTAGCTCGTTTCTCAGGCAGCAGGATGCCGTCAACAGGTCGACTTTCTCCAAACACCGAGGCTAAAACTCCACTCTATCATCAAATATTCATCATCTTATTACACATTTATGAGGCTAAAATCTAATATTGCATTTCTTTGACGAATTCATATCACCACATTTGCTAGCGGTGTTGCATTTTAAAGGACCATCCCTGTGATTTTGCATGTTTAAGCCCGTACAGCCACAATACTGACAATCCCCCATGCACCCCCCGCTCACTGTGCACCAGGACTCACTGCAGTGTGTGGATCTCTGAGCTCTTAAACATGGAGCTGTAAATCAGAGTTTGTGTGTCTTTGCTGGTTTAACATGTCAGTTTCTCTTTAACAGCAGAAATCAGCTCATTAACATGCTGATCTGCATGTTTACCTGAAACACGTCTGACGACGACGATGCTGATTAACGGGCTTCAGTTATCATGCTGATTATTTAGCATGATGCCATGTAGTTACCATGGTTTTTAAGGGCTGAACTAATGGGCTTTTCTGAGAAAAATGGATTTTTAACAAATACATCTGGATGTGAGTGTAAAGTTTTAGCGCATCATGAGTGTTTCAGACTGGAAATCATTTAAAATCCAGGTTCTGTGTTTCATCAGAATAATCCGGAGTTTGAATGTTTGAGCCGGTGAACGTCGCGACTTCTTCATGTGATTCCAGCTGTTTCCTCAAAAATACCTAAGATTCCTTAAATCAATTAAAACAAAACGCCTGATGTTCATTTAATTACATTCTGTCTGCATGTTGATCTATTTATTGACAAATGATCCACAAAAAAATGAGTCGAGGAAAACAAATATTTATCTAAACTCATAGTTTTATTCTTCTACAGATGATAAAATCCAAGAATCCCTGAGTCATATAATAATGTTTCTGTTATTCCAGCCACTTATTATTTTATTTGACTGAAGATCTAGGAGAACATCAGAATATTTGTCCTGTATATTTGTAGCTTCTGCAGCATCTGCTAAACATCAGAACGTCTGAAATAGTGACGATGGCGATGATTTTACCAGCAACGGGAGATGTAATTATACCTCAGATTATCCTTCATGCTTTTCAAAAAGACATAAGAGCCACAAAAATCACTGGATGATGATAAATGTCAGAGTTAAAAATAGTCTGCGTTTCATTAAACCATCAGATTTGATATTTCCAAATGTTCCTGTATGATGAGCTTTTGTCAGACAATCTTTGCCTCCTTTTCTCCAATTATCTCCTCCTTAAAAGAGGAAAGGGTGCGTTAGTGAGAGTGTGTAGTCTTGCCTGTGTGTGTTTCTGTGAATCTGTGTATGAATGTGAGATCCGCGATGTGTTTAAAGGACCATACCGTCCATTTAGCATGTCTGAGCCTAATATATTCAGTTTTCATACATGTAACGTTACTGAAAATCATTTCCAAAGCATACTACTGGAACGGTGAATTAAAAATGTTTTTCCTACCTTCCAGACCTCCATTGGTTTCAGTTCATTCTGCTATTAAAATCAACTTGTTGATACTGTAAACGTTCTTGGGATAGGTAATCCATCATCACCAACAAGACGTGTATTCAGGTTTTTTTAGAAGTTATGTAATTTTAGTGTTTAAGCTCAATAAAAAGCGTGGAGTGAATGTATGCCTCCACCGGGGAATATAGTCCCAAAAGAAGACCTGCGTTTATGGAAAAATTTAAAGGACCGTGACTTCATAAGGCTGTGTAACTATTAGCAGGAGAAACATGGATTTTTAAGGTGGGTGTATCACTTGAATATTTGATTTAGAAAGATTAAGAGATTTAGCAAAATATCAGGAAAGCTGAAATACGGTTTTATCCTTTGGGAAATGATTGTCAGTAACGTAACATGTATGAAAACTGAACATATTAGGCTCAAACATGCTAAATGGGTGGTATGGTCCTTTAAGTGCGTTTCCATGTCTGAACGTTTCTAACTGCCGTGTTTTATCCCAAAATGGAGGAATCAAATAAAAGTGACGCTGTCGTGCCTCAGAGCAAAAGCTGCTGTTTCTTTTATGGGGCGAAGAGATGAGGAAGAGGAGGAAGGCCATGTTCAAATAATAATTGCTCACAGTTAATCATTGGTGCCGCGTGTCATGAGACTGTAAGTTTTGCTTTGGGGAGAAATTACAGTGTGATTGTAGAATGGCGGTCGGCACAAAAGTCAGGCGTCAAATTAACGCTGAGAGGAAGTGGTTTGGGGATTTGACGACACCAGATTCATTAGATTCCGTACTTTGACACAGAAAGGAATTCACCTGGGAAGATCATTTCAGCAGCTTTGGTTAAAGGGGAATACCGCTTAATTTCAGAATTCCCACGTCGAATCGTGTGTTCGGCTCTTTAATTGATATCAAACGTTACAGCGACATGAAACCGTGTCAGAGCTGCAGATGTTTGTTTCCTTCTGGGGAAACAGGAAATGGCTGTAAAGGGAGGTCGCACAGGTGCCGCCTTAAACAGAAGATAAACAAACACTAACACCGTGAGGGAATCTCATGTGAAATGTGTCATATTTAACACAGAGAATGAATGCACAGGAGGAACATGAAAACATGAAACTTTCTGCTTAACGAGCCAAAAGCTGAAAACAAACAGCAGACATGCAAAACCTGAACCAAAGCCACGCCTCTTCCTGCTCTGACCTGAATCAAAGCCACGCCCCTTCCTCCTCTGACCTGAATCAAAGCCACGCCTCTTCCTGCTCTGACCTAAATCAAAGCCACGCCTCTTCCTGCTCTGACCTAAATCAAAGCCACGCCCCTTCCTGCTCTGACCTGAATCAAAGCCACGCCTCTTCCTGCTGACCTAAATCAAAGCCACGCTTCTTCCTGCTCTGACCTAAATCAAAGCCACGCCTCTTCCTGCTCTGAAAACCTAACCTTCATCAGCATGATGATGATGATTATGATGATGATGTGATGAACTTTACAAAACATGACTAACGTTTACAGTTAAATCACAAAAACACAGAGAAATCACGTGATTAATGTTTTTATTTCCAGATGCAGCTCATTAGCAACATGTTAGACGCCTCAGAACATGGAAGAGAATAAAACAATTAAAACTAAAGAGTTCAGAGGTTAAAGTCAGAATTCTTTTTTTTGTTTCCATGTGGCAAAAATCTGCTTCCTCCCAAACGCTCAACACGCATAACACATGTCTGCAGCTAGCTGTTATGGTACAGCCGCCTGGTCAGCACACACACACACTCAACACTTCAATTAACTAAAAAGACCACTGTCCTCCTGCTCTGTGTGTGTGTGTGTGTGTGTGTGTGTGTGTGTGTGTGTTACAGCTGGTTGCATCATTTGTCTTCCTGTCAGGGGCCTGAACCCAAATCCTGCATATTCATGACCATCACGTCACTGCTGTGTGTGTGTGTGTGTGTGTGTGTGTGTGTGTGAGTGACTGAGGTGAAATAGTGATTATAAAGGCACAAAGGGAGTTTAAAAGGCATATCAGCCTGTCAAAAGAAGGTGAAAGAAAGAAAGAAAGAAAAATATGTTTTTATTAAAATTATGCATATATATATCAAGTGTTTATTGCATTATTAACAAACTGATGAATAATTTGATGTTATGACATCACCATCAATTCACATTTATTCCCTCTCACTTTGTGTAGCACCACACACACACACACACACACACACACACATACACACAGACACACACACACACGCACACACGCACACATAAAGGTTGAAGAGGTCACCGGAGGAGGACGTTAATATATCAATTAATGCTCATTTAAAATGATTACGGCTCGTTAACCTGAGATTCATCATCAGCCTCATTAACAGCAAAGACGTCAAATTAATGATGCAAAGACTAAAGTATTCTTTCATGTATGAGTTATTACTGATTCTTTCTGCTAAACATGCTTAAACACGCTTAAACAAACATGCTCAAACAAACCTAAACATGCTTAAACAAACATGCTTAAACATGATTACAGTTATTTTCCATTGCTAACTAGCATGGGTCAACACTGAAGCCTGTTTCTAAACTCTTCATACAGTCTGCATTACAACATGCATGTTGGCCAAACATTTCATCTGACCTCCAAAATACTTCATACATGTCTCAGAATAAACTCGTTCCACCTTAACACTGACAACAGAATAAACTTGTTCCACCTTAAGACTGGCAACAAAATAAGCTCATTCCACCTTAACACTGGCAGCAATTCTCGCTCAGAACACGCTAACCTAAAAACACCAACAACAGGCAGTGTTACATACATGATAAACTTTTATCTTTGAAGTTTGAATGATTTTTCACATAAATCAGTATTTCATTAGAATAAACATAAAACCTTTTCACTTTACTGACTTTACTAAAGTCACGTATGTAACACGTATGTATGACTGCAAAGTAGTGGTAGGTGAGAGTGTAGCCAGACAGCATAGGATGGTGGTGTGTAGGATGA
>VXCM01006586.1:26659-68190 GCA_014773175.1 Lucifuga dentata | reverse complement strand
GTAACATGTATGAAAATTGAATATATTAGGCTCAAACATGCAAAATGATTGGTATGGTCCTTTAAGCTAACATCCTGTGTAATACATCTGTTGCAGCATAAAGATGCGATTGTCCCGTATCTTCTCGGGCTGCTTAAAGGGCTTCCGAAAATTCAATGGATTGAAGAAAGCTCTGAACGCATGGGAAAAGGTAAAGATGCATCTGTGACATTCCACCATGAAGGTCTGTTCCGTGTCAGTTGCGTGTTAATTTTGTTGTATGTGCTGTGTGATTAATGTTTGGTGAAATCCTTGTCTTGCAGACTCTCTTCCTGTGGCAGAGAACTTCAGCTTTTGTCTCGTAACTCTGCTATCAGACGTCGCCCAGCGTGATGACACCTTACGAGGACAGGTGTGTGTGTGTGTGTGTGTGTGTGTGTGTTTAAAAGANGTGTGTGTGTGTGTGTGTGTGTGTGTGTGTGTGTGTGTGTGTGTGTGTGTTTAAAAGAAATATATCTTTCTGATGTTGGCTGAGTTGGTGATGATGTAACATCTTCATCAGATCCTGGAAGCGGTCATGGACATCATGCAGGTGCTGCAGGACATCTGCAAGGATGAAGCTCATGATAAACGTACAAAACTACCTTCTTCCTCCTCAATATATATTTTTATACATATATTCAGCTCTGGCTGTTCTAGATGTTCACATTTCCAGCTGCTGTATTTTCTGTCCTGTTTTCTGACAGAGTACCTGTGCAGGTACGTCATTCCCAGCCTGCTGGGCGTAGCCAGAGCGTTTGGACGTTACAGCAACACGGAGGAGCCGCTGCTGTCTAAGCTGTTCCCTCGCCCCGCCCCCCCCACGCCGCCGTCCGCCGAGGAAGCCGATTCAACACGCAGACGCTCCTTCAACGACTTCCGGTCCATCATGCCGAGCTCTTTGCTGATGGCGTGTCAGGGAGATACCGTTAGACGTAAAGGCTCCTCCGTGTCCAATGTGTCACAGGTATTAATAACATTAAAATTAGTAATAATGAGGCTGTATTTTTTCACACACACCTGTTTGTTCATACCTGTTGTTCTGTATTTCCAGGCCAGTCCGGAGAGATCCGGTCTGACCCCGAGCTCACCTGCTGACCCCTCCGCCCAGTACTTTGAAGGTAATCAGCCTTAAAGCAAAATACCGGCGATCCTGCATGTTTGAGCTCAATATGTACAATCCACATACATGTTACGTTACTGACGACCATTTAGCAGTAAATGTTACACTTTTTTTTTCTACTTTCCAGACTCCTATAGGTTTAATTTCATTCCAATTTGCTATAAAAATCTACCGTATAAACCCGTGTATAAGCCGATGTTGTTCCATCAATTTATTTATTTTAGCAAATTACCTGTTTTTCTGGGTATTGTCATAGTATTCCTGTGATTTTCTGAAAATAATCCACGTACCAGTAAACATGATATTTATGTCAGCAGCTGGAGATTTCCTTCTCTGGGATCAAATCTGAATTTCTCGTGTATAAGCCGACCCCCAATTTGCTTTGTGAAATTTGGTAAAAATAAAACTCGGCGTATACTCGGGTTTATACGGTACTTGTAGAAACCTGAAACACGCTTCAGATAAATAATCTGTCAGAAACAAAAAGTCTGTTAGGTTTTTTTGTTGAAGTAACTTTATTTAATCGATCTAACACGGAGCTGCATGGAAGACGATGTATGTCTCCGCCAGGAAATATAGTCCCAGGAGAAGACGGCTTTTANCGGAGCTGCATGGAAGACGATGTATGTCTCCGCCAGGAAATATAGTCCCAGGAGAAGACGGCTTTTATGGATAAATTAAAAATGGCCGTTCCTTCTACAATCATGCATGTGTTTATAGGTGAAACATAGAATTTTAAGGTGTTATCACCTGAACGCTTGAGTTTGAAAGATCAGGGGGATTTGAAAAGAAATAACAGGAAAACTAAAATACGGTTTTATGTTTTGAAAATCGGTTATTAGTAATGTAACACGCATGCAGGTTGCATATATTGGGCTCAAACATGCAGAATCGCTGGTATGGTCCTTTAACATTTCTGCTGGAGCCTGCCTGAAGTTTAAAATGTCCGTCTTCAGGCTCGTACCTTCCTGACGGCAGCGCGGTGGATCCGGATTATTACTTCTCCACCATCAGCTCCAGCTTCTCCGTGTCTCCTCTCTTCACTGGAAGCAGCTCCGGAGAGTTCCATGTCGCTCTGGACACGCTCAGACAGCTGCTGCACATGGTGAGCAGAGCAGGACAACACACGTGTGCATGCACATGTATGTATGCTTCCTGTTTTCTCATTCAGCTGTTTCCTCAAACAGGTGGAACAGTTTGTTTCTGAGTCGTTTTTAAAAGCTCTGGATGACGCCTTGGCAGACTTTCTACAGGTACAGTATGTCCTGAAACCTGTATTTCTGTTTGTCAGACGCTTTTTGACCTGAAATCTTTGCATGTCTGTTACTTTCTCGGCAGGTGAATCCTGGTATTCACCTGTATTACAAAACCTTCAGCGATCCTCTGTATGTCACCATCTTTAAGATGCTCAGAGACACCCTGTATAATCTGAAAGGTGAGATTAAAAGACGCTCACAGAGATTCAGCCTCATGCAAGAACATTTTCCTATTCTTATCTTAACTTTCTCTTACGTTTCTTCGTACGGTGGGCTCGTACGAGTGTGCCACATCAGATTCAGCAAACGCTCCTAACTTCAAGTAACTGTAAATCACCTGTAAACATGACGAATGCTACCTGTGCGTAAAGGAGTGCGTGTTCATGAGATTTGTAAATTAGCATAATTACAGGCCCCAATAATGCCATGTAATAATGGCTTAGAGACAGTGGCACTGAGGAAAAGACAGGAGGCAGAGCTAGAGGTAGCAGAGACTAAAATGCTGAGGTTCTCTTTGGGAGTGACGAGGATGGATAGGATCAGGAACGAGTACATCAGAGGGACAGCGCATGTTAGATGTTTTGGAGATAAAGTCAGAGAGGCCAGACTGAGATGGTTTGGACATGTACAGAGGAGGGATAGTGAACATATCGGTAGAAGGATGCTGAGGTTGGAACTGCCAGGCAGGAGGCCTAGAGGAAGACCAAAGAGGAGATTTATGGATGTAGTGAAAGAGGACATGAAGTTAGTTGGTGTGAGAGAAGAGGAGGCAGAGGATAGGGTTAGATGGAGGCAGATGATTCGCTGTGGTGACCCCTGAAGGGAAAGCCGACAGGAAAAGAAGAATAATGCCATATAAGGCTACATGTGCTACAGGAAGAGGGTCGGACCGGCGAGTCTGTCTGCGGAGTTGTGGCGATATGAAGCAGCACGGCCCGGTAATGTGAACCGTGAGAACAACCATTCATCTGTTTCTGCCAATATGTCAACATGCTAAAGACACGCTCTCTTCCAAAGGCATCTACATCAGCCATGATGCACCTGATTCCACTTCCTGTTTAACCTTATACACAGAGACAAATTAACCTTCAGTTAGTGCATAATTTAAGTTGTTTTGCAGTTTGAGATGTTCATATTAATATTGCAGTGTTATGTGCTACAATAGCATCAACACCCAGTTTAAATTAATGATTATGCTGTGAATAAATTTAGAATTATAATTCAAATTGTGGAGTCAAACAGGAAAATGTGAACATCATTTATATCGGATTTTCAAACTCAAAATTGCTTCAAAGAATGAAATCTACAATCTGTTAGTGAAAAACGTCGGTTTGGATAACAGCAGACTGAATACACATGATATACGCCAGTCTGAACTTGTAAATTTTGTTCATACCTCAGAGAAAATTCAAAATACGTGAAAATTGGTGAATGCAGCAAGTTCTCCTAAATCACTCGTACGAGCCACTGAAGAACGAACCTGAGCGTACGACTGGTTCTTGCATGAGGCCCGTTGTTTGTGCCGTCATCAAAGCTGTGATTGGTCTTCACACTGAAGGAGGTGTTTCCTGTCAGACCTGCAGACAGACTTTGTGAAGGAGGTCCACGACTTTGTGTTGGAGCAGTTCAGCAGCAGCCAGTCGGAGCTGCAGAGGATCCTGCACGACGTGGAATACCTGCAGAGCGAGCTGAGCCCTCTCAAGCTGCGCTGTCAGGCCAACGCCGCCTGCGTGGATCTCATGGTGTGGGCCGTGACCGAGGAGCAGGGTGAGACTAGTGTGTGTGTGTGTGTGTGTGTGTGTGTGAGAGGACAGAATCTCCTCTGCATCCTGATGCACAAATCAGATATTTTTTTCCTGCATCCATTTTTTTGGAGAACTTCTTTGCATCCTCTGTGTTTACTTGGTTTTGACCTGAAAAGGTTTAATTTCTGAGATGATGATAAATGAAGCACCACAATGGACACAAAAGAGACAGAAATAATCATAGAGGCTCCTGATTTCGAAAACTTCTTTAGAGGTCTTCATAGTATTCCTGTGATTTTCTGAAAATAACCCACGTACCGTAAACATGATATTTATTTCAGCAGCTGATTACTGTAACTGACCAATCACAGCAGAGCTTACTGGCCGCTGCTAAATATGCTGATAAGATGTATAGTCAGGAAATATCTCATTCTAAGGTATAATTTAAACTATTTTCATGGTAGTGGTAATGGCAGTATTTCCACCTGGAAATTTCCCCCTCTGGGATCTGAGCTGAATTTCTCCTGTATAAGCCGACCCTGATTAGCTTTAAGACATTTGGTATTAAAAACGTGGCTTATACTCAAGTATATTTTGCATGTTTGAGCCTAATATATTCAATTTTCATACATGTTATGTTACTGACAATCATTTCTCAAAGGATAAAACCATATTTCAGCTTTCCTGATATTTTGCTAAATCTCTTAATCTTTCAAAATCAAATATTCAAGTGATACACCCACCTTAAAAATCCATGTTTCTCCTGCTAATAGTTACACAGCCTTATGAAGTCACGGTCCTTTAAATTTTTCCATAAACGCAGGTCTTCTTTTGGGACTATATTCCCCGGTGGAGGCATACATTCACTCCACGCTTTTTATTGAGCTTAAACACTAAAATTACATAACTTCTAAAAAAACCTGAATACACGTCTTGTTGGTGATGATGGATTACCTATCCCAAGAACGTTTACAGTATCAACAAGTTGATTTTAATAGCAGAATGAACTGAAACCAATGGAGGTCTGGAAGGTAGGAAAAACATTTTTAATTCACAGTTCCAGTAGTATGCTTTGGGAAATGATTGTCAGTAATGTTACATGTATGAAAACTGAATATGTTAGGCTCAAACATGCAAAATGGGTGGTATGGTCCTTTAAATCATCAGAAGTCATCTCATCACGTTTTATGTGTTTTATTGTTTTTCCACCAGGAGCTGAGAACCTTTGCAGCAAACTGTCAGAGAAGCTGCAGTCAAAGACGTCCAGCAAAGTCATCATCGCTCACATGCCGCTGCTTATCTGCTGCTTACAGGTACGACTCTTCCTCTTCCTCTTCCTCAGGAAACCAGAGAGAAGGAAGGAGCAGGAACCTCAACATGAAGTATGATAAACGCATGTTGCCTTCCATTTATGTTTAAACAGGAAAGATGTTTTTCCTCCATCTTTATCAGAATGATAAGAGGATGATTAACGGAAGCCCCTTTCAGACATGCAGCCGTTCTGTTAATTTACTGGCAATTTAACACTTCTGCGTCATGTTTGAGAAAGACCAGAGTCACTTTTTTTTTTAAAGTAGTGTAGCGGTGTCACTCATGCGTTGTGTTGGATAAACGAAGACGATGGGCTTTTTCCTGCTTTATTGTGCGTGAGAAATAAAAACGCTAAAATGCTAAAAACGCTAACACCAGACTTAGCAAATTGAATCTTACTGGTAAAATAAACTGCAAAACACTTAAAACACAACATAATACAATAAAGGAACATAAACTGCATTAACATAAAAATAAAGAAATTCAAACATTAAAATACAATAAATAATAATTTAACCAAGTTAGCTTTGCAGAAAAATAAAACAACTCAGCACTTGACGGTCATGGGCAGGAAAGAGGAAGGACAAGAGCAGGGGCACCCAGGACACGCCCACCCTGTCACATGGCCTCCTGTTCTCCCACACACCCCAAAGTGGAAATACTGACAAGGAAGTGGTAAAAGCACCAATGTAAAGTAAAGATAAGAGAAATTAATAAAAATAACTACGGTGGTGGAGATCAACCAAAACCTGATGTCGCTGGTTAGGTCTGAGTAATATTTCTGTAACCCTTCATCGCACAAATGTGAATAAACGCGTCTCATCGCCAGCCTGAGGTGCTTTGATATTAAATGATTTCATGTGCGAGACGCTTTAAACTCACACCTTTTAAAAATGAGTGAATAAAATAGGCTCGTTTGAGATGAACTGCGCCTCGCCTGGAAAACAGACGAGAGCAGGCGGCGGCGGCAGGGGGAGGAGCTAAAAGTCGGACACAGTCTGCTACCTGCTGTTCAATTTGATCAATAGCCAAAATGTTCTGACCTCTACATAGGCTACAAATAATTGGTTTTCATTCACTGACATTCTAGATGTAATAATACTCAGTTCTTTGCAAAATGTTATTCTAATAACAATAAAATCTCTCTTGTTACCAAAGGAATTAGTGTCTCATCACACTATTTAGAAGTATTTAAAGTTCTGTTATTGTATCTGGCATTTTGGAAATAAATACTTTCTGCCTCTCTGGCTGGAAAAAGTTGCCATCAGCATGTATTCTGTTAACAGAATAAAGCTTCAAAATCAGACAAATAAAATCAGAATCTGTCCAATTCTTTTTTATTCTTTCATCATAAATTATACAAAACACTGTAAGAGATACAAGAGCAAGAAAACAACAAACAGAATCTCTCAATTCAAAAAAATGAAAAGTTTCTATAAAACGTCATACTGTTGTGCCAACGTCTAAACCAATCAGCTGTTAGATCAGGTGACAGCCAGGCGTTTCCCATCATGCCCTGCGGCGCCTGGCTCCAAAGTCTGCAGCCGCCTTGATCTCAGAGGTTATCGCTGCTACGTTTGACTGACGTCGGAGCGAGTCGGACAGAAATCTAACCGGCATGCGTTGTGCGCCGATCGCCTGTGATCGATTCTGGCTCGTCTCAAACAAACCTGATGTCTGGAAATTGGTCTGATGCAGAAATTAGAGATCTGCTCTCCGACCGCAAAGAAGACGAGATAATCAGGCAGCAAAACGCCAGCGTGATGCCGCTGTGTGCCTGACTCTTGCTCGCCATGCTGCTGCGAACGATCTCTCGCCTCGTGTTTTATACGTAACTTCCTGTGTTACCTGCGCTTGCCTGGCAGATGACAAATATCGCTGCAGAATTGCGCCTCTGTGTGACTTGATGGCATTTTGCTGTAAATGAGCCCAAAAGCAGCTTTTAACTGATGGATGATGCCAGAAATTTAACAGAATCCACGTCTGAAAGTCAAAAAGGCATCAGCACGTTGTTGTCCTCAGCCACCAATTCATCACTTAACGAGACATTAAGGGACCAGTAATATTGAATGTGCGCGTGTCCACGTTGCGTTCAGGGTCTAGGGCGTCTGTGCGAGCGTTTTCCCGTGGTTGCTCACTCCGTCACCATGTCTCTGAGGGACTTCCTGGTGGTGCCCTCCCCCGTTTTGGTTAAACTCTTCAAATACCACAGCCAGTACAACACAGGTAACAAACAAAACCTCCACAACCATCATTTTACAACAAATTAAAGGACCATACCGATGACTTTGCATGTTTAAGCCCAATAAATACTACCTTCATATATGTTACTGCCAACATTTTCAAAACATAAAACTGTATTTTAGTTTTCCTGTTATTTTGCCTCCAATCTTTCAAAATTTCAAAAATCTGTCAGGTGATATAAAATTCAACATTTCACCTTTTAGTATCCAAATATAGAAGGCACGGGAGGTTTTATTTTCTCAGCAAAAGTAGTTTCTCTGAGGACTATATTCCTTGGCGTTGGCATACATTTTCTTCTGTGCAGTTCCACGTTACATCAATTAAATTAATTACTTTGATTAAAAAATACATGAATAACATTTTGTTCATGATGATGGATTATTTATTTCAGCATGTTTCAGTCTCTACAAGTTGATTTTTTTTATACTGTTCTAGGATGAACTAAAGCCAATGGTAGTCTGGAAGGTAGGAAAAACAATTCTAAAATTTACCGCTCCTGTAGTAATTTTGGAAAATTGTTGGCAGGAACGTAACATGTATGTGGACTGTATTTATTGGGCTCAAACATGCAAAATCCACCGGTATGCTCCTTTAAGTTCGGCTGCTTTGATATAACGCATGTTTTCTCAGGTGGCGGCGAGATAAAGATTCACGTGACCAACGAACATTCCCAGTCGACCCTCAGCACGCACACGAGCAAGAAGAGCCAGCCGTCCATGTACGAGCAGCTCCGAGACATCTCCATCGATAACATCTGCAGGTGAGTCTCACACACACACACACGGTGTCTAAACACACCTGTGTGTGAGGTAACACCGCTCACACGTCTCTCGCTCTGCCTCAGGTGTCTGAAAGCAGGGTTGACCATGGATAGCGTCATCGTGGAAGCGTTCCTCGCCAGTCTGTCGAACCGTCTCTACATCTACCAGGAAAACGATAAGTAAGTCTGGTTTCAGACTTTGGTGAGGATGACGCTCATTCAGAGAGATTTTGGGCTGGATGTCGATTCTGACGTCCCGATTCCTTTTCATTCGGTTTTCAAACTTCGATTCGGTTAAATTCTGTAATACGTTGTTCGGGTTTGACGTCTAACTTCCATTATTACATAAAAAGTGAAGACGTTCTTTCAAATCTGTGTTGAAAACTTAATGAGTGCATTAAAGGAAACAGGTTGTAGTTGACCTTTGACCTTTGATGCTGTTTGACCTCCACATGAAGCTTTGTGTAGCCGCCTCACTAACGTGTTGTCGTGGCGTTCCGTGATTCCAGGATTTGAAGCGTGGTTGATTTGTCGCCACTAAATTTTACTTCTGATTTATATATTTTGCAAATGGCCTTAATTTTGTCGGCTCGTTTGTGACCTTTTGCTTTTAAAAGCTAAAATGGGTCCAAACATCTAAACCTGAAGGTGCCGGAGTCACGGCCGCCATGTTGTTTTTTAATACAAATGGTCTTAGTGCAACTACTCGACCACGGTCGCTTTCTGTAGTCGAGTAGTCGCGCTACGTCCCACGGAACTTACGCTATTCACATTACTTATACTACTAGCTACTAGCGTTACTTACGGTCCTAGTGTTACTTATACTGCTAGCTACTAGCATTATTTATGCTACTTGCATAACTTACTACTAGCTACTAGTGTTATTTATGCTACTAGCTTCTAACGTTACTTATGCAACTAGCTACAAGTGTTCCTTATGCTACTAGCTACTAGCGTTGCTAAACTTCTAGCATCACTTATGTTACTAGCTACTAGAGTTATTTATGTTACTAGCGTCTAGTGTGACTTATGCAACTAAATACAAGTGTTACTTATGCTACTAGCTTCTAGCGTTATTTATGTTACTTGGTACTAGAGTTTCTTATGTTACTAGTGTCTAGTGTTACTTATGCTACTAGCTACTAGCATTATTTATGTTACTAGCATCTACTGTTACTTATGCTGCTAGTGTTACTTATGCTACTAGGTACTAGTGTTACTTATGCTACTAGTGTTCAATTAAAAGTTTGACAATTTAAAAGATCGATTTTTTTATTTTATGAATCGATTCGAATCGCAATTAATCAAAAAAGCGATTTTTTTCCCCTCACCTTTAAGCGATACTGCTCAATTCAAGTCAGTAAACTTTATTTGTCCCTGAAGGACAATTAAAATGGCAGGCAAAAACAGACATTAAAAAACATCTTTAAGAATGGTCACAGTTATTAATGTGATGTGGTGCTGAAAAAAAAAACCCAACATATATATACTGTATATATTTCTATAATAACCCCCCCCAGAGATGCACACCTGATTCCTGACCACACCATCCGGGCTCTGGGCCACATCGCCGTGGCCCTGCGGGACACGCCCAGAGTCATGGAGCCCATCCTGCAGATCCTGCAGCAGAAGTTCTGCCAGCCGCCGTCTCAGCTGGACGTCCTGATCATCGACCAGCTGGGCTGCATGGTCATCACAGGAAACGTAGGACATCACACCTTTACCTGCTTTCTCATTTTCTACGTCACGTTCACCACAAGCTGCTCCATGTGTTTCCACATTTCTGTACTGATCCTGGACAGGGAAAATAACAAAACTCTGCTTTCACTTTCTTTTGATTCCTTTTCTGATTCCTTTGATTCTCCTCATCGGATCATCAGGATCAGGATGTTGATTTATGACATCATTGTTGGATTATAGCTCGTTTGTATGATATATCTTGCTTTTTCTATTCTTTGTAAACTTCCTGCTCTCCACCCACGGCCAGAGGAAGCTCCTAAGGATTCTTCCATTTTTCCACTTACATATTAAAGGATCATTCCAGTGGATTTTGCATGTTTGAGTCCAACAAATACAATCTGCACACATGTCATATTACTGCCAAACATTTTTCAAAACATACACCTGGAAGCGGTGCATTTTAGCGTTTGTTTTTTCTGTCATCATTTCGTCTGATCGTATCATGATGTATATGCATCTAACTCTTAACCTTTCTGTTTTTCACCTCAGCAATACATTTACCAGGAAGTCTGGAACTTATTCCAGCAAATCAGTGTGAAAGCGAGTTCCATGGTCTATTCCACCAAAGACTACAAGGACCACGGATACAGGTGATGCTGTTACCGATAACACGCTTCTCTCACGTTTCCCACATATCGAAGTGTTTTTTACCGCGTGTTATCACGGTCGGCTCGCAGGCATTGCTCGTTGGCTGTGATTAACGCTCTGGGAAACATCGCGGCGAACCTTCAGGCTGAGCTGATGGTCGACGAGCTGCTGGTCAACCTGCTGGAGCTGTTTGTTCAGCTGGGATTAGAGGGGAAGAGGGCCAGCGAGAGGGCTCCAGACAAAGGCCCGGCTCTGAAGGTGTAACGCACACACGCACACACACACACACACACACACACACACACACACACACATGACCCAGAGGGCTAATTCTACTCCTTTTGTCTCTAGGCATCAAGCAGTGCTGGAAACCTTGGCGTGTTGATTCCTGTCATAGCTGTGGTAAGTCATTTATCTGGTTATCGGGTCGGCAGAACTCTAAACGCCATTTTATGCTTCCAAACGGACATGTATGTGCACAGCAGCAAACACAGCCTCCACCAACAGACGTGTACACGGTTCCGTTTGTACAACATTCTGGCGTACTGCTAGGATGACGCGTTCCACACATTTGCAGTAGCTAGCGTCGTGTAGCATAGCGTAGCATCGTGTAGCATAGCGCAGATGATGTACATAGCATAGCGCAGTTGATGTACACGGATGTCCACACAGAGGCCTACATGTACAACCTCTGATGTAAACAGATGACAAAATTTACGTCACGCGGATCCTAGCGGACCGTTGCATCCTCACGGCGGAAAGTATAAATTTAAAAAAAAAAAGTTTGAATATAAAAAAAATAATAAAATAAAACAAATCAAGCAGCCCAAATAAATAAAAAAAGTATAAATTGGCCTTAAAGGACCATACCACCTATTTTGCATGTTTATTCAGTTTTCATACATGTAACGTTACTGACAATCATTTCCCAAAGCATACTACTGGAACGGTGAATTAAAAATGTTTTTCCTACCTTCCAGACCTCCATTGGTTTCAGTTCATTCTGCTATTAAAATCAACTTGTTGATACTGTAAACGTTCTTGGGATAGGTAATCCATCATCACCAACAAGACGTGTATTCAGGTTTTTTTAGAAGTTATGTAATTTTAGTGTTTAAGCTCAATAAAAAGCGTGGAGTGAATGTATGCCTCCACCGGGGAATATAGTCCCAAAAGAAGACCTGCGTTTATGGAAAAATTTAAAGGACCGTGACTTCATAAGGCTGTGTAACTATTAGCAGGAGAAACATGGATTTTTAAGGTGGGTGTATCACTTGAATATTTGATTTTGAAAGATTAAGAGATTTAGCAAAATATCAGGAAAGCTGAAATACGGTTTTATCCTTTGGGAAATGATTGTCAGTAACGTAACATGTATGAAAACTGAATATGTTAGGCTCAAACATGCAAAATGGGTGGTATGCTCCTTTAACATTTGAGTTTAAAAAGGTTGGATCAGTCCACATCCGTGTCGTGCCTCATCACCTCTTCTGAGATCTGTTCTGTCTCCTGTTTCCTGTCAGCTGACGAAGCGTTTACCGCCAATCAAAGAAGCAAAGCCGCGGCTGCAGAAACTCTTCAGGGACTTCTGGCTCTACTCAGTCGTCATGGGGTTTGCTGTGGAAGGATCAGGTGGAGACATTTGTTACCTCCGACGTTTATATGTGTGTGTCTGTCTGTTAGCAGAACCTCTCAAACAGTCATGGACAGATTTGGATATTTTGGTGGGACAGATGATAATTATGAGAAGAAGAAGTGATTAAATTTTGGAGGAAATCTAGATCATATTCTGGATCCAGAAGAAGTTTTTAACTTGTGCTAATGGGCCAATTTCAATGAAATTTAGCTTGATGGCTTTGTTTTTAACAAAAAATATCTGCTTCTTTTGGTTTTGATGCAGTGGGGGAGGGGTTTTTATCGTTGGTTTGTGCTCATGGAGTATCAATGACCAAATCTGACATGTGTGTATTTACACGCTTTGCTCAGACGATGGCTTATTTTCCAAAACAGGGTAAACAAAATACTGCAATGAATACAAGTATTTAATAACTGTACAAGCTCATTCTTTTGGTATCTTTAGTATTTAAGTGTGTTCTTAAAGGTCTGCAGCAGCTTAAATATACTTTAAGGTGGAGAAGGATTAGAATTAGAACACGGGCAGCAACGATCGCTGCTCCTTTCATTAGCAAAGTATCACGTTTCATGATGTACGAGAATCCGTCACACGGGAGCAAAAATGAAGATGTTGTAAATTTCCGACATGTTATCCCATGAAATACATCAGCGTTTTGAAATGTAGAGCATTAACTTAGCAGATTAACATGTAATCTAACGTGTGGGATGTGTTACGGTTCAGGTCTGTGGCCGGAGGAATGGTACGAAGGAGTTTCTGAGATCGCAACCAAGTCGCCGTTACTCACGTTTCCCAGCGGAGAACCTCTGCGCTCAGAGCTGCAGTACAACTCCGCACTGAAGAACGACACCGTCACGCCTGTACGAGGACACGCAGTCTCAGATACACGCACAGATACACACACAGTTAGAAGCACAAATACACGTACAAATACACACACATACACACAGATAGAAGCGCAAATGCACGCACAGATACATGCACAGCTGCACGCACAAAACACACGCACAGATACACACACAGCACAAATACATGCACAGTTACACACAGATAGAAGCACAGATACATGCACAGCTACACGCACAAAACACACGCACAGATACACACACAGCACAAATACATGCACAGTTACACACAGATAGAAGCACAGATACATGCACAGCTACACGCACAAAACACACGCACAGATACACGCACAGCACAAATACATGCACAGTTACACACAGATAGAAGCACAGATGCATGCACAGATACACACAGACACATGCACAGGCGTACTTCCTGGCATGAGCTGATGGCGGTTTTCTTCTTGTAGGCGGAGCTGAATGACCTGCGCAGCACCATCATCAACCTGCTGGATCCGCCTCCAGAGGTCTCAGCTCTCATCAACAAGCTGGACTTCGCCATGTCCACGTATCTGCTGTCAGTTTACAGGCTGGAATACATGAGGTGGGACAAAGTGGCGTGACGTTAACGTGTTATTGTATGCTCGACTGCGTAAGTCAGGATTAAAGGAGCATACCGGCGATTCTGCATGTTTGACCCTAATATATATACAATCCATGTACGCGTTACGTTACTGACAACCAGGCCAGGTGTATTACGCTTCTCATGTCTCCTCACCGTTTGGAAAAAAGCTGCCATAGTAGATAATCTGACTAAGACCAATAATTCACATAAAAAAAATAATTCACATAAAAATGAACCACATTAAAAACCAGCAGCTAATAAGATTAAAGGTGTAATAAAATACATTTAAGTTACAATAAAAAAAATCCAGTAGGATAAAAGTTATAAAAAGACCAACATATATGATTTAAACACACTGTATGTAAAAAATATATATGTACACTATATATAAATTTACACATCAGTTACAAATGTCCCTTATAAATATCTCATGATGTAGATGATTTATTTCCAGGAATGTACGACTTTAGTGGTAAATATTAGAATTGTTTTTCCTACCTTCCAGACTGCCACTGTTTTCAGTTCATTAAAGTATGTATAAAATTTAACTTGTAGAGACTTGAAACATGCTGAGATAAATAATTCATCACAGCAAACATGGCGCCTATTAGTTTTTTTTTTTGTTTTTTTTTGTCAAAGTAACTTTATTTAACTGATTCAACACGGAGCCGATGTATGCCTCCGCCAGGGAATATAGTCCCAGGAGAAGATGAATTTTACCAAGAAATTAAAAACAACCATCACTTCTACAATCGTGCAAAAGTGTTAGAAGGAAAAACGTTGAATTTTAAGGTTTGTATCACCTCAACATTTGATTTTGAAAGATTAAGTGATTTGAAAAAATAGCAGGAAAACTAAAATATTGTTTAATATTTTGTTGTCAGTAACATAATGTGTATTTGATGGGCTTGCAAAAGGAAAAATCACTGGTTTGGTCCTTTAATATAACCTGTCTGGTCATACATGTTCATGTTATCACCCGTGTTTTCTGGTAGGATGCTGTGTTCTCTGGACTCTGAGCGGTTTCAGGTCATGTTTCGGTACTTTGAGGACAGAGCAGTGCAGAAAGATAAATCTGGTAAGCAGAAGGGAAAAGACTTTTTTTTCTGTAAACGTGTCATGTGACTTGTGTTGATCAGTACATCATGTTTTTCTCTCCAGGTATGATGCAGTGTGTGGTTGCTGTTAGCGACAAGGTGTTTGAGGTCTTCCTGCAGATGATGGCTGAGAAGGTGAGAGGAAAAACTTAGAGAATAGTTTGTATTATGATTACATTGGGTTTTCAGATCTGTGGATCATTTGTTCTGGTCTGAATCAGATCTGCAGATCGTTTGCTCTGGTCTGAATCAGATCTTAGATTGTTTGCTCTGGTCTGAATCAGATCTGCAGATCGTTTGCTCTGGTCTGAATCAGATCTTAGATCGTTTGCTCTGGTCTGAGTCAGATCTTAGATCGTTTGCTCTGGTCTGAGTCAGATCTGCAGATCGTTTGTTCTGGTCTGAATCAGGAACTAAATTGTTGTTTTGGTTCAGTTTCACACAGAAAAACATCCAATCAAACCAAAATATATCAGCAAAAGTCATGTGACAACACACTCTCTGCTGATTGGTCAGAAATGTCTGCGGCCGGCAGAAAGAGCGGACAGGAAGGAACCCTCGTCTGAGTAAACCGGTGAAAACGCCGTAACAAACCCTTTTTCTTCTGCAGCCTAAAACCAAAGCACACGAGGAGGAACTGGAACGCCACGCTCAGTTCCTGCTGGTCAACTTCAACCACATCCACAAACGCATCCGCAGAGTCGCTGACAAGTATCTGTCCGGTCTGGCTGAAACGTAAGAGTCCGCCCACGCTCGCCGTCTGAGAATTCTTACCTTTTCATTCAAACTATAAGACAATATGTAGAAAAAGTGCTGATTTTATTTCCTCTCTGCTCAGGTTTCCACACTTGCTGTGGAGCGGCCGCGTGCTGAAGACCATGCTGGACATTTTACAGACGCTCTCGCTGTCGCTCAGCGCCGTGAGTTCTGATAACAGCAGCAAAATCTCAGCCTGTCGACCTGCAGCAACACATGATCACTTTAATATCTACGTTTATTGTTGTTTTTCAGGACATTCATAAAGACCAGCCGTATTACGACATCCCAGACACGCCGTACAGAATCACCGTCCCTGACACTTACGAAGCCAGAGAGGTCACTACTATCAAAGGACCATACCGCTGGTTTTCCATGATTGATTCCAATATATACAACCCTCATACATGTCATGTTACTGACAACCATTTTCCTAAACATACTACTTTAGTGATAAATATTAGAATTGCTTTTCCTACCTTCCAGACTGCCATTGGTTTCAGTTCATCCAATATGCTATTAAAATCAACTTGTAGAGATTTGAAACGTGCTGAGATAAATAATCCATCAAAGCAAACAAAATGTCTGTTAAATTTTTACTAAAGTAATGTAATTTTAACATAATAACATGAATCCAACACGGAGCTACACGAAAAAACAATGTATGTCTCCGCCAGGGAATATAGTCCCAGAAGAAAACTTCACTTCACTTTATTATCCCTATTATCACACACACACACATATACACACAGAAAAAAAAACATATAAGAAATACATAAAACACGTATAGAAGCACAATTTGTGGACGTCAATAGAGCAACAGCAAAATGTAAAATGATTCAAAATAGAATATAATTCATTATTATCTAAGTAAACGGTTTACATTCAGAATATAAAAAACATCCGTCATGCAAATTTAAAAACGTAACAGCAGAAGGAAGCAAAAGAGTTTTTATTATTTTAGGCAATTTTAGCCTTCGTCCCAAAGGTAAAAACTGAAATTCTTCTGTTTTACCAAATAAAATAAAAACGACGGTGTCTTTTACGTGCAAACATACGTGTTATCAGGTGAAATGTTGATGTTGAAAGGTGTGTGTGTGTGTGTGTGTGTGTGTGCGCGTGTGTGTGTGCGTGTGTGTGCATCACCTGAACGCTTCATTTTCAAAGGAGATTTGGTAAAATACCACAAAAACTAAAATATAGCTCAAACGTGCAAAACCACCTGTTTGGTCCTTTAAGACTTACCACTGTCTTTATTCATTATGACATGTTTTATGTATCAGAACATGGAATTAAACGTGTGACACGTGTCGTTTTAGAGCATTGTGAAGGACTTTGCTGCTCGCTGTGGGGAGATTCTTAAAGAAGCCATGAAGTGGGCTCCGTCAGTCACTAAATCCCACCTGCAGGTATTACCGCTACATAACCAGCTAACCGTTAGCATCGAGCTAACCGTTAGTGTTGTTTTGTTTTTAACTACCATGTGGCGTCGTTTCCAGGAGTATCTGAACAAGCATCAGAACTGGGTGTCGGGTCTGTCGCAGCACACGGGCCTCGCCATGGCAACGGAGAGCATCCTGCACTTTGCTGGTTACAACCGCCAGAGCACCACGCTGGGGGTGAGCTGCACAGACGCCAACGTGTTTTTCTTTTCTATTATTATCATTATTATTATTTTTTGTTTTGTTGGTTTGTTTGTTTGTTTTCTCTCTGGCGTGTTGTGGGTCACGGGTTACCATCACTGCCTAATCCAGTGTCCTGCATGCCGCCAACGGTACAGTCACATGACAGGTCTTGATGCACAATTTGGATTTTTTTTTTTTTTTGGCTCATATCTGACATGTGACACGTTTAGGCCTAAAACAAATGAAGGTTTAGTTTCAGAGACGGAGGAAAACAAAATTTGTCGACTGATGCATCTGTAACCAAAATGTGTATTGTTATTATATTTTTATTTTTAAAATACATTTTTATATATGTATTTATATGTGTATATTCTGATCCATATAGAAACCATTGCTTTCTTAAGCCACAGCGACTTAATCATACTTTAATGTGGCGTATTAGCACGCTTGTTGCATTAATTGCTGCTACGTCATTAAAGCAGCAGGATTTTGCATTTTCTGACGTTTGAATCAGATTTTTGGAAATTTTGATCTGTGAGTTTAGACAGATATCTGATACGTGTCAGAATTATTATATAAACACATTAATATCGTCATGTAGCAGCAGATGATGTGCATAAGAATAAAAATACTATGCTCATGAAGCAGTTATTGCTGATAATGAAATGAAATTCTTTGTGTATTTTGCGGCTGTAGTCCACTCAGCTGACGGAGAGGCCGACCTGCATCAAGAAGGATTACTCCAACTTCATGGCCTCTCTCAACCTCAGGAACAGATACGCTGGCGAGGTCAAATCCCTCTGAAATTCCTGCTTCTAAAATACATCAGCTGTGTTCTTCCTGCTCATATGTCGTCGTGTTTTACCTGCAGGTATCAGGTATGATCCACTTCGCACAGGCGGTTCAGGGCCAGTCGGACCTGAGCCGGCTGATGATCAAGCAGATGGGCGAGGCTCTGGACTCGGCTCAGCCTGAGGCCTTTACGGAGGCCATGTTCAAGCTGGCTGCTCTGCTCATCAGCACCAAAGGTACAACAGGGAGAGTTTAAGCCATCATTTATTTTACATATTACATTTATTTAGCCTGATGTCACATCCAATGTTCAAAGAGCTTTACAAACCCACATATTAACAGAGGAAAAACTCCCTTAAAAACCCCTATTACATCAGCAGAGGCGAATCAAAGAGAGATTCCCTCTCCTCAGACGACGCAGTGCAGACAAATTACAAAGACATGAAAACAATAAAACATATATAAAAGGTACAAACAAGAAGCAAACCATATGAATATAAAACAATGAAAATATAACAAACAGAATAAAATAGCTCATAGAAAAACAGGTAGAGAGAGAGACCTACCTTTGTGCTGCATTCAAGACAAAGTAGGATGTTGGAATTCCCAGTTCAAAATTCCGACTTCCTGCCTCCATGAACACCATTAAATAAGATAAATAAAGTTAGTAATAAATACTAAAGTAAAGTTGTACTACAGGGCCGTTTGGTTGGATTGCTATAATTATACTAATCACAGTCTTAAACATTTATGCAGAAAAATTAATCTTTTGAAATTATTCACACTTATGTATCACTGGCAAACAGTTATTATTCACTATAGACAGTTAACTTGATGATATATTTTGACCTTTTTATTTCAATATCACACAAGAACAAAGCTGCGACTTCAACTCACCTTTTTCGAGTAGGAGGTCAGAAAGATCTGAGTCGTCTGGAAGGCAGCGCTGGTTTTGTATCAGCCGTGGATTTGTCGTTTGACTGATTTCCTGGTTGTGTTTGCGTTCCTGCAGACTGCGATCCTCAGCTCCTACATCACCTCTGCTGGTCTCCTCTCAAGATGTTCACGGAGCACGGCATGGAAACCGCCATCGCCTGCTGGGAATGGCTGCTGGCGGCACGGGCTGGAGTGGAAGTCCCGGTACTGAGATATGTTTTACTACTGCTTGTCAGCTTTGATTTTAGGATTTTTATCGCTCGTTTTAAAGCCTTTCGTTCTTTTAACTCCCTACGAGCCTGATCGCCGTCTGAGATCCTCTGGCTTTAGCTTTTGGTCGTTCCCAAATCTTTCATGCCTCTAAAGAAGACCCGGCTTTGGAATTCCTTGCCAGAGAATCTCAGATTGGCAAGTTTTAAAAACCTTAAGACATTTTTTTCTTTTCCAGCTTTATTTATTCATTTCAATATATTGAATACAGTTTGTCATTACATATGTAAAGTTTTTTGGGGTTTTTTCCCAACAAAAATACAAATACAAAACGAGAACCCCAAAACAAGCACCCAAGTAGATAATTATACAAATATATATAAAAAAAAAAAGAAAAAAAAAGCTGCATGCTAATCTTGGACATTATTATTGTAAATTAAGAGACAAAGGGTTGCCACACCTTGATAAATTTAAGACCTGTGTTAATCGTCATGTCTTCTCTAATCTGTTCTTATTATGGTTATTTATTCCTGTTTTATTGTTTTGCTTTTTAGTTGTCATTTGATTACGTGCTGTTTGTTTTGTGAAGCATCCTGTGACGTTCCTTATAAATAACGTTTCCTCTCGCTCTGCCTAGTTCATGCGAGAGATGGCGGGGGCGTGGCAGATGACGGTGGAGCTGAAGATGGGCTTGTTCTCCGACGCTCAGGTGGAGGCGGATCCTCTGGCTGCATCTGAGGAAAGTCAGCCCACCCCCTGNACCCCCCACCATATATGGATTGAGGTCAGACCGTACCTCCAAAAGACATTTTTTTGCATGAGATATTACTTCCATTGTCAAGTCAAGTTTATTTACAGCTTAATATCGCATCCAACGTCTCAAAGAGTTTTAGAGACCCACACATGAGCGGTTCTGATCCAAGACGAGGAAAAACTCCCAAACATCTTATTACATTAGCAAAAAAATGGAGGAAACCTCAGGAGAGGCGATACAGAGATTTCCTCTCCTGTAACGGCCAGGTGTGACGTAGGAGCCGCAGGAAACAGGAAAATTACAAAGATCCAAAAGAAACATTACAGAATAATCATATAAACAGCAAATAATCAATGATCCAACGCCAATCTAGTCAATATGAAATCATCGTCATGACGATTTATAATATGAATCACATGAAGTGGATTTCCACAAACAGGAGTATGGTTGTTTTTGTTTTAGGGGCAGGGAGACGTACTCTTCTTCTCCTAAAGTACATATAAATATGGGCCGGCCGAGGCAACTTTGTTTACTCTCTNCCCCCCTCCCCCCTCCACTTATGGCCTCCTTTTTTCTTTTTTCCACTGTTGCTCTAGTTTCTGGTCCAGAGGTTTGAGATAGCAAAGTATTCCAGCGCGGATCAGGTAGAGATCTTTGGCAGTTTGCTCCAGCGTTCCTTCTCCCTCACTGTCGGCGGCGCTAAGAGTAGCCTCAACCGCCACGTGGCCGCCATCGGATCTCGCTTCAGGTACAAAACAAAAGCGCGTTTCAGGTGTGTTTTAGCCTATGTGGGATGTCTGCTGAGCTTGGTAAGCTCCACATGTGTGTTTTAGGGAGAATGTGTGTCTGTCTGCAGGCTGCTGACTCTGGGTTTGGCTCTGCTCCACTCTGACGTCGTAACCAACGCCACCATACGAAACGTGCTGCGAGAAAAGATTTATTCTACCGCCTTCGATTACTTCAGGTACGCGCACACTGTTACATGCCGTTGCATGTGCGTTTTTAGTCTGAAGCCTGAAATATGAATAAATACAATCTAGCCAACCTGGTCTGAAACCATGCTGGGAGGCAACTTTATTTATAGTCTCTCTCTCTCTCTCTCTCTCTAGCGTGTCTCCAAAGTTTCCCACCCAAGGCGACAAGCGTCTGCGTGAGGACATCAGCATCATGATCCGTTTCTACGCCAGCATCCTGTCTGATAAGAAGTACCTGGCGGCGTACCAGTTGGTCCCACCTGGTGAGCTTGGCACTACTCCAGCCCCGAGCACGCTCTCTCCCGGGATATTTGGATCGCTTATCGTGTCCAGCACAACTCCGATATCGATCTTAAGTAAGCCTAAAGCGGTGGAGCTCACTGCAGCAGGAGCATGCTAACACGTGACAAATTTGACGCCGACTGTCCTCACTGCTGATAGATCCGTGTATCTATCATGTTTGGACCAAACTTCTAATCATGTTTTTCCTCTACATTCTTTACTCTACTCTGGATTCACATGTTGACGGAACTGTTGACATGGCAATGTGGTGTGATATAATTTAGTATATGAGGATGCAATAGCAGCTTTTTGCACAGTTGTGCATTTTGCACAGTTTTATATAAAAACATGAAAGCTCTGGCTGTGTTTTATGCGTGTTTGAAAGACCAATACGCAGACGCATGCGGGTTCATCCTGTTTTGCAGGAGCACTGAGAGAATTCTGTCGATTAATTCACGAAGTCAGGATGGATGAAGAGAAATTCAGAGGAAGTTTCAGACTGTCAACAACTCAGTTTGATCATCTGCTTTATTTAATTCAGTATAATAATAATTCATATAAAAATGGGAGCATCTGTACGAGTCTCTCGCTCTCCATCTTTGATCCAGTAATAAATCAACATCTGGTTCATCGTTGCAAGTGCTGCAAGTGGAAAAAGTTGAGAAATTTTAATTTTTGAGGTTCCGTCTGGCTGCGCTGAGTTTTCCATCGTCCTCTCAGTGAAAAGAACGGAACGTCCGGTTTTCCGTCTACCGCTCACCGTCAACACGTGAATCCAGCATTTTTCTTATTTTATCTTTCAGTCTTATTTCCTCTTCCTCTGACTTTTTCAGAATCTTTTTTATCTTTTTTTTACTAAAAGTCCTTCTTATCATTTTTAAATCCCTCATGTTTCCCAGCTGTGAGGAAAAGCGCAAATTTGTCACTTGCGTTAAGATGCATGAAGATTATTCATCATGTCAGCTCACCCGTCTGCTCCTCTTCCTCAATTTATCAATTTGGCATCAAAACAACAACTTGAAAATTGAAAAAAATGGTGTTTTTTTTCGTCACCACCCCAGAAAGTCCGCTCCTCTTCATTCCCGACCACGACGAGACATCCTCTCATTTTCATATACATCCAATGTTTTGGGTAGACGAGTCCTGTAACCACAGATCCTGGATCAGATTAATCTGTTTGGCCTAGTAACAAGATACTCTGATACCTGGATACTCTGATCCAGTGTCAGTGGTTCAGGGATCCTTCTACCTACATGTGATCCACTGGATTCCCCTCATTTATGAATGCATGACCATCAGCAGAGGACCGACTGATGCCACTCACCTTCAAAGCTCCTTCGTCATCCATCATATTCATGTTCCTCATGTTTCAGAAGCTTTAGTACCTCAGGATGATGTTTGTTTCTGTTGCTACACATAAGACCTCTAGAAGCCCAATACATTTCTTTTTTTTTGCTATATTTGGCTTTATTTGAAAGCCTTTCCAGCTTCCTTTTTTTTTTTGGCTCATAAATTAGGGTTAGGTTCCAAGATGGAGGAAAAAAAAAAAAAAAACAATAATAATAAATACCTGCATACATTTACGTTCTACAAACATTTTCCAAAACATAAAACTGTATTTTAGTTTTCCTGTTATTTTCTCAAATCTAATCTTTCAAAATCAGAAGTTCAGGTGATGTAAACACCTTAAAATTCAACGTTTTGCCTGCTAACACGGCGAAAATAATTAATTTCTTGGTAAAAGTCGTCTTCTCCTGGGACTACATTTCCTGGCAGAGAAATACATCGTCTTCATGCAGCTCCATGTTGGATCAGTTAAATAAAGTTACTTTAACATAAAAACCTAATTGTTCTCTGTGATGGTTTATTTATCTCAAGCGCGTTTCAAATCTCTACAAGTTGATTTTAATAGCGTTCTGGAATGAACTGAACCCAATGGCTGCCTGGAAGGTAAGAAAAACAATTCTAAAATTTGTCATTGCAGTGGGATGTTTTGAAAAATAGTTTGACAGTAATATAACTTATATGCAGGTTGTATTTTATTAGGCTCATACATTCAGAATCACCGGTAAAGGCCCCCTACTCGAAATGGGACTTAACCCCTGAAAAA
Organism: Lucifuga dentata; assembly: GCA_014773175.1. Taxonomy (NCBI): domain Eukaryota; kingdom Metazoa; phylum Chordata; class Actinopteri; order Ophidiiformes; family Bythitidae; genus Lucifuga; species Lucifuga dentata. The sequence goes on along the minus strand of VXCM01006586.1, from coordinate 44,766 downwards.
TCTGTAGGAATGGGACAGAAAAAGGCAGAGAAAGTGAATTATCTGATAAAGCTGTTTACAGCGTTAGAATGAACCTACAGGGAAGATGGAGAACAGAAGCAGGTTTGCCTTCGCCGTACTGAACATGTTTGTATTTGTGTAGATAATCAGGACTCATCGTTGAACAGTCTGTCGGTGATGAACGCCGCCGACCTCAGGTCCACCATGGACTCCAGCACTCGCTCCCAGCAGAGCGGCCAGGGATGGATCAACACCTACCCGCTGTCCAGCGGCATGTCCACCACGTCCAAGAAATCAGGTTTATGTCCAGCACCATAAAAATACAGAGAAAAACACATAAATGCACGGAGGTTTGACTGTCACACCGAAATTTAAACTTTTATTTTTAAAGGATTTTTTTCTAGTTTATCACGCAGGTCAGGCCTGTGTCATTGATAAAAGTCAGGAATATTCAGTATTAATTCCAGCTGGTTTTAGGAATCATTTCTTCCTGTGTTTATCACCTTCAGCTTTCTGATGTCTGAGAGTAAAAGTCCTTTTTTCCACAGAGCGTACAGAACTTAGGTTTGTAAAGAGGCTACTGTCACTCCGTTTTTATTCATAGGCACGTCTAAGAAGAGTAACAGAGGGACTCAGCTTCACAAATACTACATGAAACGCAGGACGCTGTTACTGGCCTTACTGGTGAGCACTGGGGATTCCTTCTGGTGTGACTAATCACATTTTTTTCAAAGGTTATTGTAAGATTTCTCATCATCATCTTCGTCTCCTTGTCTCTTCAGGCGAGTGAGATTGAGCGGCTGACGACGTGGTACAACCCTCTTTCCACTCAGGAACTGGCCATCTCCACAGAGCAGTCGGTGGAGACGAGCATCGCCAACTGGAGATCCAAATACATCAGCCTGACGGAGAAACAGTGGAAGGATAACGTCAACCTGGCCTGGAGTATCGCTCCTTACCTGGCCATGCAGCTACCAACAAGGTCGCTCTCTCTGCCTCTCTACGTCTCTCTAAGTTTCTCAAAAAAAGAAAACTAACACATAAAAACTGACCAAAAAGAAAGAATATCGATCAAAAAATAACCCCATAATTTCATTGACAGACTGTAAAAAAAACATTTCAACTTTACTGTAGATTTTTTTCACGGAGATATCACACCTGAATGGTATAAAATCCCCTGTGTTCTCCCCATGGGCTACCATACTTATGATGAGGATTTTTTTTGTGTTTCTCAAACCATAGAAAATTTCCTAGCAACCACCTAAAACACCATAGCAACCACCCAGTACACCATAGCAACTGCCCTATGCATTCACAACATCATAGGAACCACCACCCTAGCAACAACCTAAACACCATAGTAACTGCTCTTTCATCTGCCCAGAATATCATAGCAACCGCCCTTGCAGCCATCCACAATACCATAGCAACTGCCCAACCACCCAGAACACCGTAGCAACTGCCCTAGTAACCAACCAGAACACCACAGCAACTGCCCCAGTCACCACAACAACTACCCTATCAACCAACCCAACACCACAGCAACTGCAGTATCAAACACCCAGAACACTACAGTTAGTAACCACCCAGAACATCCGAGCAACTGCCCTAGCAACCACTCAGAATACCATATTAACTGCCACAAACACATAACAGCCACCCAGAACACTATGGCAACTGCCCCAAACACCATAGTAACCACCCAACCAACCAACCCAGAACACCATAGCAACCACCCTTGCAATTGTTGAAACCACCTAGGTACACACAGCGACACGCTACACATTGTTGCTTCTTGAAGCATCTTCAAAGTTCTTTTTAGTGTTTCTAAACCAACAAATATTAAGATGTAGTTCAACAAACATTCCCCAAATAATGTCCTAAAGTTACCAAACAGCATAAGAGAATAAATAATGTCTAACAAAAAAATGATCACATAAAATGTTGTACCACTATTGCATGTTTGTATGTAATAGTAATACTTACTTTTGCAGTTTTTCATCACTAAACGCAGTAATACTCTGCGTCTGTTTGCAGGTTTAAGAATGAGGCCATTGTTGCTGAGGTGACCCGGCTGGTGCGTCTGGATCCCGGAGCCGTCAGCAACGTACCTGAGGCCGTCAAGGTAACATGACGTGTCACGACTAATCATTTTTGGAAATCTGACTTTCGTCTTTAGTATGTTTTATTTTTATTTCACCAGGTGAAGCCTCATTAAGTGACCTGGCAAAGACAGCAGCATAAGAAGTTATAACAACAAATACAAGTTTTAATAATAAATGCAACACAGACAGATCAGATATTCCTCAAAGAAAAATATACCTGTCTCAGGTGACAGAATCTTAAAGGACCATGCCACCCATTTTTCATGTTTGAGCCTAATATGTTCAGCTTTCATACATGTTACGTTACTGACAATCATTTCCCAAAGGATAAAACCGTATTTCAGCTTTCCTGATATTTTGCTAAATCTCTTAATCTTTCAAAATCAAATATTCAAGTGATACACCCACCTTAAAAATCCATGTTTCTCCTGCTAATAGTTACACAGCCTTATGAAGTCACGGTCCTTTAAATTTTTCCATAAACGCAGGTCTTCTTTTGGGACTATATTCCCCGGTGGAGGCATACATTCACTCCACGCTTTTTATTGAGCTTAAACACTAAAATTACATAACTTCTAAAAAAACCTGAATACACGTCTTGTTGGTGATGATGGATTACCTATCCCAAGAACGTTTACAGTATCAACAAGTTGATTTTAATAGCAGAATGAACTGAAACCAATGGAAGTCTGGAAGGTAGGAAAAACATTTTTAATTCACCGTTCCAGTAGTATGCTTTGGGAAATGATTGTCAGTAACATTACGTGTATGAAAACTGAACATATTAGGTTGAAACACACAAATTGGGTGGTATGGTCCTTTAAAACAAAAACACTGACCAAGGGTGCCAATTTCCTGTTTCTTTAGCATTGAATGCTAAACACACACACACACAGCATAGACCATTACACCACGTGTGTGTATCTAAACACGTTTTCTGTAGTTCCTTGTGACATGGCACACAATCGACGCTGATTCTCCTGAGCTGAGTCACATCCTGTGCTGGGCGCCGGCCGACCCGCCGACCGGCCTGNCTCCCCCCCCCCATTTCATTCGATTTTGATTTTCAGTCCCCGATTTGATTCGAGTCGATTCAGTTAAATTATGGAAAATATTGAAAGGGTTTTTGTCTTCTAAATTACATTATTGTATAAAGAAGTGAAGATGTTCTTTCAGAATCTATGTAGAAAATTTAATGAGTGTATTAAAGGAAACAGGTTCAGCTGACCTTTGACTTTTGGGGCGAGTAGAGAGGCTCTGATGCTCTTTGACCTCCAAAAATCTATATTTTCTCCACCCGTAACCTTCATCCCTTCTCTCCTCCGTGCTTTAACGATGTGTTTCCTTCCTCAGGACGCCATCCTGTTCTACATTCCTCAGATTGTTCAGGCTCTCCGTTACGATAAGGTGAATATTAGTGTCACTTTGTCCTCACTGTGACGTCACACCAGGAGAGTCTTAAAGGACCAGACTGCTGATTTTTCATGTTATGCATGCACAAAAAAATCTTAACTGGGTCCTGTAAGTGTAGCTTCTGAGCGTGTGATGCTAACACTCTTCACTTTTTTTCCTTTTTTTGGGTGATACTAATACTCTTGTTTTGGGGTAATGCTAATGCTCTTTCGGTGGTGATGCTAACGCTCTTTTTTTTGATGATGCTTTTTTCTTTTTTTTTTTGGGTGATGTGAATGCTCTTCAGTTTTTTTCTTTTTTTTTGGTGATGCTGATTCTCTTCACTTTTTTTCTTTTTTATGGGTGATGCTAATGCTGTTTACTTTTTTTTTTGGTGATGCTAAAGCTCTTCATTTTTTTTGCGTGATGCTAAAGCTCTTCATTTTTTTTGCGTGATGCTAATGCTCTTCTCTTTGCGTGGTTCTGTGTCCCGTTCAGATGGGTTACGTGAGGGAGTACATCCTGTGGGCGGCTCAGAAGTCTCAGCTGCTCGCTCACCAGTTCATCTGGAACATGAAGACCAACATCTTCATGGATGAAGAGGCACATCAGAAAGACCGTAAATATGGATGCATCATATTAACCTATTTATTATTATTATTTCCTTCTACTAGTAGAGTTATGCTGAATGTTATGTTAATGCTAAATTAACGCGATGCTTGTTTTATTAATGTGTAATTATATTCTTCCCTTATTAGATGTAATTAAAGGAGCATACTGATGGTTTTGCATGTTTAAGCCCAATAAATATAACCTACATACATGTTATGTTACTGCTAACCATTATCCAAGACATGATACTGGAGAGGTGCATTTTATAATTGCTTCAGTTCATTCCCATATATAAAAATCAACTTGTAGAGACTTGAAAATGCTTGAAATAGAAATCCATCACTGCAAAACTATTGTCGTGTTATTTTTTTTGACAAAATGACTTAATTTGACCAATCCAACACGGAGCTGCATGGAACATCATGTATGTCTTCTCTGCCAGGTAATATAGTCCCAGGAGAAAACAGCTTTTACTGAGAAATTAAAAAAGCCCACCCCTTCCACAGTGTACGTGTTAGCAGGCAAAACATTGAATTTTATTTTTATCAATGAACATTTGATTTTGCAAGATTAGGAGATTTGGCAAATAACAGGAAAAATAAAATTCGGTTTTAAGCTTTGAAAAATGGTTATCGGTAATGTGTAAGCAGGTAGCAGAATCACCGGTATGGTCCTTTAATTAGCTCAGGATCTGTTTTGCCGTTTGCAGCGGACATCGGCGAGCTGCTGGAGCAGATGGTGGAGGAGATCACAGGCTCTCTGTCTGGTCCAGCCAAAGACTTCTACCAGAGGGAGTTTGACTTCTTCAACAAGATCACCAACGTCTCCGCCATTATCAAGTAAATCCATTTAGCCGACGCCGTTTCCTCATATTCCACAAATCATCCACATCATGTATGCCACATACAGGAAAATGTTTTGGATGTGTTTTTTGTTTTTTTAGGCCGGTTCCAAAGGGAGATGAGAGGAAACGCGCCTGTCTCAAAGCTCTGTCAGATATCAAAGTCCAGCCAGGTGATTTCCTCACTTTTCAACATTTTATTGATGCCGGCACAAATCAGAAAAACAAACCAATCAGAGATTCATGAGCGTGTCACCAAGACTTTTTTTTAACACCAAACAACAACAAAGATATCCCCCCATCCCCACCCTCCCTCTAACCCAGCCAAAAGGTCCAACAGAAAAGAAAGAAGGAAAAAAAAGGAAGCTTGAAAGAAATTCATAATAACAACAATAATAATAAAGAGTAAGAACAAACCCTGGGATTGCCATATAAGGCAATCCCAGGCAATAATAATGGCAATGGCTGCCAATAATAATAATCACAGCACTAAAGGTTATAGTAAAATTAACAGAATCACTGAGTAATAATTCAACATGGCAATATTAGTATCATAATAAACTTCTGAAAGAGAGAAAGGGAAAAAAAGTAATAATTGTTACTTTTTTACTTTATTATTTACTTTATTTTTTTTACTTTATTATTACTTTAATATAATAAGAATTATTATATATTATATATAATTATTATTATATATTATGTATTATATAATATATATATTATATAATATATATATATTAATAATAATAATCATAATACATACATATATATTCACACCAGTATATCACAACCAACAAAGTTAGATAAGTTACATCAGTAACAAGTTTTGTAAATAAATAAATAAATAAAATAAAATTAAATAAATATTAAATAAATATTAATAAATATTATATATATTATATATAAATATTAATAAATATTAAATAAATATTGAACAAATAAAATAAGAAGGAAAAAAATAGAGGCACCTGTGTATCATAGCAAGACTAGCTCAGATATTAGTCCAGTGGGAGTATGGACACGTCTTGAAAGTTAGTCAAAAAATGCCGCCGTCGGATGTAGAATGTGGCGGTTGACCCTCTGAGAGTGTTTTATTTTTTCTAATTGGAGAAAGAACATAACATCTTTAAGTCACAAGGAGTGCAGAGGTGGGAGGGAAGACTTCCAGGACAGAAGAATCCTCCTCCTGTCCGGCAACAGCAAGAAAGCTATCATCTCATCCTAGAGGATTTATAAGAATGTGGGTGTTTTGGTGAAGATTGCTAAGGAGGGGCAGGCTTCAATATCAACATTTAACCCTTCTGAGACAGTCCTGAAAACAGCTGACCAAAACTCTCTAAGCTTTGTACAAGACCAAAACATGTGAAAGAGGGCTGCAGACTCCGTGGAGCAACTTTTCAACTGATTTCCATTCTTATTTTACCTGTAAATCTAAAAAAAAAAAGTGTTTACTTACTTCTCTGAGCTCAACCCCGTAGGTTGTTACCTGCCCAGCAACCCTGAAGCCATCGTCCTGGACATTGACTACAAGTCAGGAACACCCATGCAGAGGTATCCAGGGTTAATCTGGTGTCTGACATGTGAAACCTGGCTGGTATTTCCTGCTGCTCAGACCTGTTGATATCCTATCACAGTGCTGCTAAGGCGCCTTACCTGGCCAAGTTTAAGGTGAAGCGCTGCGGGGTGAGCGAGCTGGAGCGGGAGGGGCTGCGCTGCCCCTCGGACTCTCTGGAAGACGGAGAGGAGAATCTAGACGGATCACGCGGGGTCTGCTGGCAGGCGGCCATCTTTAAAGTGGGAGACGACTGCAGACAGGTATCTTCTCTTCAGGTTTGGTTTGAATTGGGTTTGGCTGCGTTTCCGTCCTCGGTACGATTCGTTTTCTGAGCGCAGCAATCAAACTCTGAGATCTTTCTAAGGCTGGATTTACTCTGCACGTCTTGATGCTCAATTCCGACTTTTTGCCGATATCCAATCTCTTGTTCAGCATATTTACATTTTCTTTTTTAAGCAGCTCTTATCCGATATCTGTGTTTACACAGCTTTGACCTGTAACACGCCAGATGCTAAATCCACCATTCGTGCCATATTGCAGTGTAGGACCGCCATTTTGGATCTATGACCAGGGATTTCCTCACGATTGTTTGGGACAGCCCAGAATCTTATGCTGCGTTCACAGACCTCAGAAGTCGAATTTTTCCCAGTTGGAAGCTCCAACTTCCGACCTCAAACCGTTCCAGCCAAATGTAATCAAAACAGCATGAACACTAATAAATACTTAAATTAATTAAACTTCGTAATAAATGCTAGCTAAAGTAAAGTTAGACTACAGGACTGTTTGGTTGTGTTGTTTTACAATGATATTAATTACAGTGGGTATTAAACTTTATGCAGAGAAGTAATATTATGAAATTATTTACACTTATGTATCAATCAGTTATTATACAAAATAGATAGTTACCATGGCGATATATTTTGACCTTTTTCTTTCAGTTTCACACAAGAAAAAATACTTTATTCGCCTTTTAGCTGATCATTTCCATTCACAAAGCTCGCTTCCACGGCGCCTCCATGTTGATGACGTCATACTCGTGAAGTCAGAGTAGATCATTTTGGTCCGAGCCTTTTCCCAGCCGACTGCAAGTGCTGTTCCAACGCATTTTTCCAAGTAAGAAGTCGGAAAAATCTGAGTTCCGAGGTCTGTGAATGCAGCATTAGCAGTCCTGGCACAGTAACTTCTTCCGGTTTGATTTCCTCAGACATTTCTGATCAAAGAACAGATGATGAATGTTGTCACATGACTTTTGTTGAGATGTTTGGGTTCACTTAAAAAAATTCTGTGTGAAAGAGTAAAATCAAGAAAAGTAAAACTCATTTGGCAATAATCCACAACTGTTGTGTCCTCGTGTCCTCTCTGTGTCTGTCTTCCTGTCCAGGACATGCTTGCTCTGCAGATCATTGGACTCTTTAAGAATATTTTCCAGCTGGTGGGCCTGGATCTGTTTGTTTTTCCTTACAGAGTAGTGGCCACTGCTCCGGGGGTAAGACTTCCTGTCCCACCTGTCTGTCTGTCCTGTCCAACGATGTTAATAATAAATCAACAATTATGCTGATTTTTATTTAAATTTGTCATTTCGTCAGTGTGGCGTGATCGAGTGCATCCCAGACTGTAAATCCCGTGACCAGCTCGGAAGACAGACAGACTTCGGGATGTACGACTACTTCCGTAACCAGTATGGAGACGAGTCCACGCTGGCCTTCCAGAAGGTTGAGACATTTAACTCTTAACCTCTGTGATTTCCTTATGTGGTTGTTGAAAGTTCATTTTCAACCTGGACTTCCTGTTCAGTTTTACTTTTAGCAGGGACAGATGGAAACGTTTCTCCTCTCTACAGGCACGATATAACTTCATCCGCAGCATGGCGGCCTACAGTCTTCTGCTGTTCCTGCTTCAGATTAAAGACAGACACAACGGCAACATCATGCTGGACAGCAAGGGACATCTCATCCATATCGGTACCACACACGCTTTCCTTTAAATAACATTCAGTGCTTGAAGTGGACAAAAAAAGGTGCCATTACTTCCTGCAGGGGAATAAGAAAATGAGATCAGGTGGAAAAATCTTGCATGTTTTCAAAGCTGAATGTTGACAGAGAGGTCGGTATGGACGTCTGAGTCCACAGTGATTTTTGTTTCATCTTTGACCGTGAGAATGACATTTTATTGGCCCCCGTCCTCATCAAAGGTGTATATACAAACGCGGTCCCCCAATTTAATTCGTCTGGCTGAAACCTTTTGAAAGCTATTGCTTTTCTCTGAGTTGTTCTTGTTGTGATGTATGAACAGTGTTAGCTTAGCCGCTAACAGTGTTAGCTTAGCACTACACTAACTTCAGCTGAGGTCTTGTCTTGTGGCAGATTTGGACTTCAGAGCGTATTTAAGTTTAGCGTCATAGAGGCTAATTAGCATCATAACCTGCCAANTTGGACTTCAGAGCGTATTTAAGTTTAGCGTCATAGAGGCTAATTAGCATCATAACCTGCCAAAGATTAGATCTGATGACATCATCGCTCATTTTATTGATGTTTTATAACGACTGAAGACGAGCAGCTAAAGCTAATCTGAGTTACTGTTTACAAGCCAAAATATTACAGGATTTATTATTTCTACTTTTACTGAAGGGAAAACTCTTTCTACTTTTATACTTATTCATTTTTACTCATGGTGATTTTACTTCTAAAATCACCATGACAGCATTGTTCAGTGTTACGTTGTTTACATCATCATGAACATTGTTACTACAAAAATACCTTCAGATATCATATTACTTTAAGGCTATATGATTCGTGCTCGGGGTTGGATTGGGATCCTAATTTTTACAGGACTTTAAGATTGGGGGGGGNTGGTATGGCCAGACGAAGATGCCAGTGATGCTGGAGGTGGGGGCAAATAAGTCCATAACTGTCTGCTGTTTCCTGTTTCTCCATGCCAGCAAAATTTGAAAAGAAAAAAAAAATTAAGTTTGCTTAGTTTAAGTCAATTTTAATTAATATTACATTGTGCAGTGCAAAGGCCACCGGCCCGTCGCCACCGGCCGGCCCACCAATGGCTGCAGCCGACCGGGAAAAGTCCCACCTCTCCTGATGGCCAATCCGACCCTGTTCGTGCCCTTTGCACAAAGTAGTGGTGATTATTTGTACTTTTTTCCCACCAGACTTCGGCTTCATGTTTGAGAGCTCACCTGGCGGCAACCTGGGCTGGGAACCGGACATTAAGCTGACAGATGAGATGGTGATGATCATGGGAGGCAAGATGGAGGCCACGCCCTTCAAATGGTTCATGGAGATGTGTGTCAGAGGATACCTGGCTGTGCGGTGAGAAACTACACTCTGCGGGAGATGTTCATGTTTGGAAACCAAAGAGCTGCGTGGCTTTATGTGAGGAAGAAAGATTTAAAGTCATTCTAAAACTATAAATCAGCTTCTCCTGTGTTTCTTTGATAATTCTTTCAGTCCGTACATGGACGCCGTGGTTTCTTTAGTGACTCTCATGTTGGACACTGGACTGCCATGTTTCAGAGGACAAACAATCAAACTCCTCAAGTAAGTACAGAATGACACAAAAAGAGTAAAAATATGTTTTTAAGTGGTTTTTGGTCAAATATACAATTGTCACTGAAATATTAATTACAACAGAGTTACTTTATCATTTCTACTTTAATATGTACTGAAATCTCACTAATTCTTGTTAAAATTTTGACATTTTTCACTTAGTGTATATACTCGTCGTGATGTTGTTCCATCAATTTATTTAGCAAATTACCTGTTTTTCTGGATATTATCATAGTATTCCTGTGATTTTCTGAAAATAATCCATGTACCGGTAAACATGATATTTATTTCACAGCTGATTATTGTAACTGACCAATCACAGCAGAGCTCACTGGCCACCGCAAAATGTGCTGATAAGATGTTTAGTCAGGAAATATCTCATTCTAAGGTATGATTNGCCACCGCAAAATGTGCTGATAAGATGTTTAGTCAGGAAATATCTCATTCTAAGGTATGATTTAAACCAGGGATGGGCAAGTGGCGGCCCACGGGCTGGATACAGCCCACACCTTTGATCTATCAGGCCCTTGGATGACTTCTCAATTAATAAAAATGAAAATTATAAAACGTGTTTTTCCTTTGTTATTACCACCACCCATCAGCAGAGGGCGCTCGGTCACTCGGTCATTACTGATGCGGTATTTAATAACCATCCATTCAATGGTAGCAAAGCTTTAAACAAGAAAATAAGATAGTGTCGTGTCCCAGAAAATCTCCCTTATTTTTTTGTTTTATTTAATGTGTGGCCTTTTGACCATGAGAATGAAATTTTATTGGCCTCCATCCTCATCAAAGTTTCCCATCCCTGATTTAAACTATTTTCATGGTAGTGGTAATGGGTAGTATTTCCACCTGGAAATTTCCTTCTCTGGNGATTTAAACTATTTTCATGGTAGTGGTAATGGGTAGTATTTCCACCTGGAAATTTCCTTCTCTGGGACCAAATCTGAATTTCTCATGTATAAGCCGACCCCGATTTACTTTGTGACATTTGGCAATAAAAACTCGGCTTATACTCCAGTATATACGGTAGAATGGTGACTAATTTAATGGACCTTTGAGAAGAAAAAAGAAATGGGCAGATTTTTTAAAACCTTATTTTTATTAAGTTAATTGTTTTCAGGTGTTAATGTGTCTTTTTTTTTTTGGTCAGAGGACGTTTTAATCCTCAAATGAGCGAGAAAGAAGCAGCAGCGTACATCATCAAAGTCATCCAAAGCTGTTTCCTCAGCAGCAGGTAAGAAAATCTAAATAAGTGCAAAATTTCATTAAAACCCGCTCATTAGCTTTGATTTTATTGGCTAAAAAAAAAATTCTTCTGGATCCAGAATATCGTCTCCAAAATTTAATCACTTCTTCCTCTCAGCATTATTGATCTGTCCCCTAAATTTTACCCAACAACTAACTAACAAAGAATCGTTGGCACAGATAATAAAAATAAAAGAAGTGCGTCACCATTTTAGATCTGCTGTTAGTACTGAAAAATAATTTGGTTATAACGACATTAATCACCAATTTTCTTTCCAACAGGAGCAAAACCTACGACATGCTGCAGTATTACCAGAACCAAATCCCCTACTGAAGACTTCCTGTCCTAATTCTCAAGCAATGCAAACTTCGTTTTGGAAGCAGGTTCAGATTTACATAAAACGATGATGCAACGTCCAAAGCAGGATGCCAGACAGAAATGCTGCTCTTTGAGCCTGATTTTCCACTTTTACTCAACTTCAGTCATCAGAATTTGTCTTTGAGACGTTTGAAAGACCCTTTAAGTATTTTATTCTTGATGCTGTTATTTGTTACGCAGGAAACACTTAATCCACCAGAGGAAGATGGGAGCCATATTTATCATTTTTATTCAAGCTGTTACTGTCATTATTAACTTTATCATTAGAGTGTTCCTGATTTGATGCTGTCATCCACTTTTATGCACTTTATAGATCGCAGTATTTATCTGCCAAACGATCAAGCGCTGAAATATTACAAAGCAATCTGATCAATTAAAATCGTTATTCTCAGTTTAGACTATAAAACGAGCTGTCGCTGATCAAAAACGTGCAAAACTCAATGGACGTGTAAGCTAACATTAGCTTTAGTGTTAAAACTATATGTAGAAGATCAAACGTTACTATGCTGTAGTATTTCTGTAGAACTTCCTGAAGATTACAGTTAATTGTACTGCGATTGACGCTGAACTGAAGAGGAAAGTTACAGAAAAAATATATTTATTCCTCAGATGTTTATAAAATTAATTACTTCACAGCCTGCACATTTAAACATAGAGATATTAGAGATATACTGTAGGTATAAATAGAGATATATTTTACTGTGTGTTACAATTCATGTTAAAAGGAGCATACTGCTGGTTTTGCAGGTTTTAAGCCCGATAAATACAACCCATGTGTTACATTACTGCCAACCATTTTCCAAAATGTACTACTAGAGCAGTACATTTTCCAGTTGTTTTTCCTACCCTCTGTTCTGCCATTGGTTTCAGTTCATTCCAGCAGTGGGTGCTTGAAATAGTTAATCTGTCACAGCAAACCAAACATCGTCGTTATTTTTTTGTTATTTAATTAAACTGATCCAACATTGAGCTACGCGGAAGAAAATGTTTGGGAAATACCGACAAATTCTACCAATAAGGGTTCTTTTACCGACAAATTCTACCAATAAGGACTCTTTTACCGACAAATTCTACCAATAAGGACTCTTTTACCGACAAATTCTACCAATAAGGGTTCTTTTACCGACAAATTCTACCAATAAGGACTCTTTTACCGACAAATTCTACCAATAAGGACTCTTTTACCGACAAATTCTACCAATAAGGGTTCTTTTACCGACAAATTCTACCAATAAGGACTCTTTTACCGACAAATTCTACCAATAAGGGTTCTTTTACCGACAAATTCTACCAATAAGGACTCTTTTACCGACAGTCCCAGGAGAAGACAGGTTTTACCAAAAAAATTAAAGCAGCCGTTCCTCCTACTTTTAGACATACGTGCTAGCAGGTGAAACGTTGAATTTTAAGGGGGATGAACTGCCTGAATATTTGATTTAAAAAGATTAGGAGATTAAAATAAATAACAGGAAAACCAAAATACGATTTATGTTTTGTAAAATGTTGGGCAGTGGTATTTATGGGGCTCAGACTTGCAAAACTAGCAGTATGGTCCTTTAAATGCCCTTTACTGTATGGAAACATTCCTCTGAAAGTGTTTTACTGGCTGAACCCTCCTGGATTTGGGTTTTGTTTGATGATGCTGATGCATATTATGATTCTACCTAAAAGCCATCTCTCTCTCTCTCTCTCTCTCTCTCTCTCTCTCTCTCTCTCTCTCNCTCTCTCTCTCTCTCTCGCTCTCTCTCTCTCTCTCTCGTATCCTCAGTACAAACAACCGTAGTAATACTCAGACAAACCCGACCTTATGCAATATATTATGTATTCCTGTGTCACGATGTTCACGTGTGTCATGTTAACACGAGGTTGCTGTAACTTCCTGTCGTGAAGCTTCTCAGTCATCCAGGTCTGATATCTAATGGAAGAACTTCAAGTCAACTGGACTTCCTGTTTATCCTTAAAGATGTTCCGTCGCTTGTCCACGTAGCTTCTTTGCTTCCAAGCCATGAAATCGGCATTTATCCTGTTAGCGAAGGTTCATCTGAGATCTCAAGGAGGTTGAAGTTCAATCACTGGACTGGAAAAATTAGCTTAAACGTTAGCTTAAACATTAGCTTAAATGTATCATCCTTTATCTGAAGTGCTTCTTCAGTTCTTACCTATTGGGCAGCCAAAACTGGCGCTGGACTAGAAAAATTAGCTTAAATGTTAGCTTAAACGTTAGCTTAAACGTATCGTTCTTCATCTGATTTTTTTCAGTTCTTACCTATTAGGAAAAAGAAGCAGCATTTATTCCAAAATGACACTGGACTGGAAAAATTAGCTTAAACGTTAACTTAAACGTATCGGGGTTCATATGAAAGTCTTCTTCAGTTTTTACCGATCAGTAACAAGAAACAGCATTTATTCCAAAAATGGTGCCAGTGCAGAGCTCTTGGACTTGGAGAGTCGACATGCGTCTTTAAGACTAAACATCAAGTCCCGTTACCTTTGACCTCTGCTAGATTTCTTCCGGATTCTTGAGTTAAACCTGTTTTGGATGTATGTTGCACCTATGAATCATTTTTCGTATTTTAAACGTCGTATAACGTTTGGGTGAATTCATATCTTGAGTATTGAGAAAACTTTGTTTTAACGGCTAATGAAGACAGTTTTTGGGGCCGTTAGCTGGCTATTTGTTTAAAGAGCCACTTTAAAATTGATGATTTTATTATTTTATTAATTTGCTGGTTCAACACATCGACCTCTTTTATGTTACGTATCACTAAGATAGAAAATATGTTCATCTATATGTATTGTGTGCAATATGTGTGTATTTTCAATCATTCTGTACCACATGTGAAACCGATTAAATGAGTCTTTTCTTTCATTATTGTCAGATATTCTTCAAACTGTAACAGTTAGAACAGTTAGAACGTCTGTGAGGCCCAATTTATTATTAACGTGGAATGAACGGTGAGAACTAAGAAAGAGCTGTTAGCTGAGAATAGCCTGTTGTGTTGAACTTTGACCTTTCTGTCACAGCCTAGGCGGGGCTCTTAAAAAAAACTTGACACCAAAAAAAAAAAANGGCCCTTTATGCAGGATGACAGCTGGCTGAAAACTGCTAATGAAGATGAGGAGAAATGTGAGGAAGAAGAAGCTAAGTTTTCATTGCTAGTAAGAAAATATTTACCAACCGTCATGTTTGTCACATTCTGTAAAAATATATATATATATATATATATTATCAATATACAAAAACAAAATTAACTTTCTAAGTGCAGAGTTTTGGTGGGTTTTTTTCTTTTTTTTAACATTTTGCATGTTTGAGCCTAATATATTCAATTTTCATACATGTTACGTTACTGACAATCATTTTTACATGTATGAAAACTGAATATATTAGGCTCAAACATGCAAAATGGCCGGTATGGTCCTTTAAAGTGCAGATTATTGTAAAGTCATGAAACTTTCTCAGGCAGACAGCAGAGTATTTATGCAGATTTCACAAAGAGTTGGACGGCTTCAAGACTCAGACTTTGACTTCTGGACAAAGAAACACCCCCACAGCTGGCAGACGGACCACCACCCCCCCCCCNCCCCCCCCCCAGACGGCCCCCGGTTTGCTGGTTTGCCTCCGTCCCTCCCATGTGTCTGCAGCTCTGCGATGCCTCATTAATCAGTCGCACAGATAATGTGTCTGACACGTTTCTAATGACTTCAGTTTCTCGTGTTTCTCTTAACACGCCAGTGACATGTGACCCACTTCAGATTTTTGTTCATGTGTTGCATCAGAAATGTGCTGTGAACATGCAAAAAACAGGGAATCAGATTTTCTCTGATGTTTTGTATATATACATAAAGATTTCTGCCAATGTGACTCATCTCAACGCACAGATCTAATTCTCGCCATTCTGACTCAAACATTTTAAAAAATGTGGCACTTTTTGTCCACGTGTGAATGACGTCACAGCAATCGTTACCAACAGTATCAGCACCTGCAGCGAATATCATCGCAATTTCCCCTGCATGTCAAAAAATGCGGCTGTGCTTGTCTGGATATAAATGTATTTCTTTATAATTTGCGTTTGTTGCAGCACGTTCTTTAACCTTTGTCTTGGAAATTAAACCGTTTTTGTGTGTGTGGGGTGTTTGTCGTCTAAAATGTTAAACACGCTAATCAGGTAGAGACACTTTAAAGGACCATTCTGGCGATTTTGCACATTTGAGCCCACGGTATTGTCCTTTAAAAAGAAGATGAAAAGAGGCTGAAATGGCAAAAATCATAAATGTAGCATTGACAGTAATTTTGAAGTAATTTTACCTCAAAATTACATTTCCTGAAATATTTCTAAACATTTTTCAAGCTATAAATCATAAAAATGGACATTAACAGTAGAAAGCTGAACTTCTTCCTTTTATTTCTGTAAATAATGAAAATCTCTGATAACTTCTTCACCAAGATTTAATTAATATTTAATCAGTTCAAATAAGTATTTAGCAAATCCTGAAGAATCTTTTGTATATTTTTACAAGGAAATTTTTTTAAATCGTCTTTTTACACTCCAGAGGCTTAAATCAACAGAAAAAAAAAAGCTTCATTTCTTCCATCTTTAACTGAGATTTATCTTTGTAAACAGTAATACATGAATAAAATCATCATTCAGCATCATTTGGTACAAAGTAAAGTTTCCTGGAAAGCATCAGAAAGAAAAAAAACCAAGTATTCAAGCACAAGATTTTACATCCATTTTACATACAGTGAGCTTCATATGTAACATGTTTATGCTCACACGCTGTGAGGCATGTATGAATTCTGCAACATTTAATGCACAGATCAGATAAATATTTAACACATTCATTGGTTTTCTCAGGAAATCATTAAACTCTTGTTCATATCCTAAAGCTTCATTTTTACAGGACAATGCCTCCAATTTTGATGTTTATGTTTGTATTTTAATATTTCAGTCAGGAAGAGCTGATCAAGCATTTTTTGAAACTTGAAACCAGATTCTAGATATTGATCCAGATCTGCTGGACTGAAATATATCCGGGGTCAAGGGTCATATTTACCACATCACTCTGATGCTACGTTAACAAATAAAGCAGAAACATGCAGCTAGCGCTCGTCACCCGATTTGGACTGGAAACCTGATTTGGGGATGTAGACGCGTTTCTTAAACGCGATGCACATGCGTGGTCCGGATCAGGTTTCCGGGTCAGAATGGGTAGTCGCCATTTTCCTTTTTACAACATACATGTGAGATTTTGCTGAGCTGCCAGAAAGAAGTACTTTGCTTTTTTCCGTCTTTTGTGGGATTCATTCTTAAAAGGTGAGACTGAGTCAGATTTAACGTATAATTTAAGCAGTTATGTTCTTTACATAATTTGACGACAGAAACACAGAAACTGCCATAAATTGCAACACTGAAAGATTGGATGTCTGGAAGTCTGGCTTTATATCGGCTAAAAAAAAAAAAAAANAAAAAAAAAAAAAAAAGCAAAATCTGTGAACTACAGGGGTGGAGGTCTGAGCTGGTGGAGGTCTGAGCTGGTGGAGGTCTGTGCTGGTGGAGGTCTGAGCTGGTGGAGGTCTGAACTGAAGGTCTGAGCTGATGGAGGTCTGAGCTAATGGAGGTCTGTGCTGGTGGAGGTCTGAGCTGGTGGAGGTCTGAGCTGATGGAGGTCTGAGCTAATGGAGGTCTGAGCTAATGGAGGTCTGTGCTGGTGGAGCTCAGACCTTCAGCTCANAGCTGTGGAGGTCTGAGCTGAAGGACTGAGCTGATGGAGGTCTGAGCTGTGAAGGTCTGAGCTGGTGGAGGTCTGAGCTGTGGAGGTCTGAGCTGATGGAGGTCTGAGCTGGTGGAGATCTGAGCTCTGACTGAACTTGGGTCGTTTTGTTTGACGCTGATTCTGCAGGTTTGGTCGTATTTTTGTTGGTTTTCTTTCTGTCTTTGGATTTTAATTCTCTACGGAGCCCCTTAGGGGTCATGTGTGAAAAAAAAAATAAAGTGGTAAAAAAAAAAAGGGNAAAAAATCAGTTGGAGGTTAAAAAACTTATTTTTTCCTCCTTGTTTTTTTTCCTCTTTTTTTTTCCTCCTGAAACGTACTAAAAACAGGTCAAAGCTACAGCGATGCAACGGAGCTGTTATGCTGCTGTTTGAGTTAAGTCAACTCTCGTAAAAGAATTAACTTTATAAATGCACAAAAATACACTGTTNCTGCTGTTTGAGTTAAGTCAACTCTCGTAAAAGAATTAACTTTATAAATGCACAAAAATACACTGTTGGAACTGCCAAACACTAGAACACTGTTAAAAGTAGTAGTGAGTTAGTGACTTTATTCACTGACCTGGTTTTTCATCGGAACTTGTAGTGGGTACAGTCACAGATACGTTAGCTGCTAGCTAGCATTAGCATTTAGCTAACCGGAAATC
>VXCM01006586.1:0-26551 GCA_014773175.1 Lucifuga dentata | reverse complement strand
TTTTTTTTTTTTTTTTTTTTTTTTTTTTTTTTTTTTTTTTTACCCACTTTATTTTTTTTTACACATGACCCCTAAGGGGCTCCGTAATTCTCCGTTTCTGCTGTTGGGGTTAAAACGTAGTGATAACTGAGGAAAGTTATTGGGATTATCTGAATATGACAAATTCCACCGCCGATTCTTAATGAAATGATGTGAAATAAAAGCTTTGGACTGATCAGCCTGAGCTGATTATGAGGTAATTCTGTGCTGAATACATTCTCTTCCTGCCTAACATCAGATTATTTGTATGAAATATAATCTAAACTGCTTCATAATTTCTCTGCAAACTCCCAAAATTAGAAAAATATTCGCCCTTTTTGAAAAACGCATGCTCCTCACATTCATGTTGTCATGACGACGAATCAGATCGTCCAATCAGAAACAGATCTCCCATAAAAGGGCATGTGTCAGGAAACAGATTTCTGCGGAGGATCGTTTCCTCCAGGAAGTCTCCTCAATCCTCAGAACAGAAATAAGAGCTTTGGAAAGGCTTTAAAGGACCATACCGGTAGTTTTGTATAAAACTATAGAAGGCACGATTATTTTAATTTCTCGGTAAAAACCATCTTCTCCTGGGACTATATTTCCTGGCGGAGAAATACATTGTATGGTCGATTAAATTAGGTTACCTCAGCTAAAAATGTTTTGGAAAACAGTTGGCAGCAACGTAACGTGTATGCTTTGTATTTATTGTGCTCCAACTTGCAAAACCACAGGTATGGTCCTTTAAAGAAGGCGGACCATGTTATCTGGGTCACATGAGGAACGATCAAATAAGATCTTTGGAACGCAGCAAACAAGTGTCTGAGGTAAAGCAGTTTGAGGTTGTTGATGATGTCGTCAGGCGTTGCCATGGCAACGTTAAGACGGCGACGCATGCATTCTTAAATGGCTGATGAGGTTCCGTTGCTGCGTGAACTTCACGCCACAAAGCTGACATTCGTACGGCTTCTCTCCTGAGTGGACGCGGGCGTGCTCGGTCAGGCGGTACTGCCGCGTGAAGCGCATGCCGCACGCCGCGCAGGCGAATGGCTTGAGGCCGAGGTGGCTGCGCATGTGACGCGTCATGGTTCCTCGCTGCGTGAAAAGTTTCCCGCAGACGTCGCATGGNGTGGCTGCGCATGTGACGCGTCATGGTTCCTCGCTGCGTGAAAAGTTTCCCGCAGACGTCGCATGGGAATGGACGGCTCAGCCAGTGGCTGCGTTCGTGCTGCCGCAGCAGATCCACGTCCACGTAGCTCTTCCTGCACACGGAGCAGACGTGCTCTCTCTCCGCCGCCGCCACTTTTTCTGGAACCTTCTCTGGATGTTCATCTGCATCTTCAGCTCTGATGGAATCTCCTTCTTCTGAATCCACGCCTTTGCCGCCGAACTCTTCTGCGGCGTGTGAATCCACGTGAGCTCTGAGCTGCTCGGAGCTCGGGAAGCCTTTCCCACACGGAATGCACACGTACAGGTTACTGTCCAGCGCGGGTTCGACTCCCGCCGTCGGCTTGTAGCAGACGTAGCTGCTGTTCTTGTTTCGGTTCTCGTCTTCGCTCTCGCTCTGCAGGCTTCCTTCGCTGTTGTCCGGCTCGTTTTCTAACGCGTCTTCTCCGCCGGCCTCCCGCCACTCCTCTGGTTTTGCTGCCGCCTCCTCGCCATTCTTTCCTGGCGCGTTGACCCGTGGACTTCCCGGGCCGCTGGCTCTGGGTCTCTTGCGTGGCGTTTTGTGCTGGGAATGGCTGCTCGTGGTCGTGGTCGGTTGCTGCTGATCTTCTGCTTCCTCTGGTGGCTCTGATGTCGGGTTGTAGGTGGAGTTTGGGGGCGTGTCATCAGACGAGGCGCTGTGGTTGCCGGACTGCGGCGAGCCCTGCTGCAGGCTGCTGGGGCTGACTTCCTCTGTGGCTGTACTTCCTGTTGGGCTCTTCAGCCTCAGTCTAAGCCCCGCCTCCATGCCGTCACTCATCTTGACACCCAGAGACGTGACAAAAAGCTCCTCCTCCGACAGATCTTCTCGTTGGAGCCGATCCTGCGTCTGTTTCTGACTCCCGCCGCCATGGTTGACTTGGAGCGGCGTGCAGGAGAGATGATGCAGCAAATGGCGGCTGTGGGTGGAGGAGGTGGAGGAGGGTTTCTTGCTGGCGTTGGAGGGTTTGAGTTTCCTGCGGCAGAGAGCTGCCAGGTCCATCAGCTGCAGGTATGAAGCGGCGGTGAGGAGCGCGGAGACGCTGCGCTCGCTGGCGCTCGGCAGCTGACCCGTGTAGATAAAATCCAAAACCTGCAGGAAAAAAAGATCAAAGAGAATTTGCGTGTTGATTATAAACTTCCTGCTGCTTTCACATCGCTGGATTAGCATTTTGCGGGGTCATTCACCTGTCTGAAGACGGACGGCGTCACCATCTCCGTGTCCAGGTTGATGAGGTTGTCATGGAGGACGAGCGACTTGAAGTAGCTGCTGCGTGCGGCGAGGACGTTCTTATGAGCTCTGAACAAAGCGTTTTCCACCACGATGATCACGTCGCACAGGAAGCCGCGTGAACGCTGCTGGTTCAGCTGCAGCAGCAGCTGTTCGGCATAATTCGGCTGCTCCATCTCCAAGACTAAAAAAATCCTGGAAAACAAGCAGAATCTGAGTGGACGTGGACACGTGTGGACACGTGTGATCCAATCTGAAGTCCAAGACGCCACTCAGAACTTTAACGGACGTGCGGCACCATTATCAGGTAGAGGACAGCGGTAAAAATAGACGGACGCACTGCCCACGTCTATCTGCTGCAGCACCAAACAGCTCTGATGGTTATCTGCTGCTATCAGCAGCAGCAGTCGCTTATCAACATGCACACGCGTGACCACCAGGCGACATACAACATGCTCAGAAAAATATCATTATACATATTATATAGATTTATAAATAGGAAGTTCATCTGCAGGTGATCTTCCACATCTCAGGCGATACAAATATATTATGATTTTTCTGTTTCAGAAAGTAATGATGGTCAAATTCATTTTCCTCATCCACTCCAGATTCTACTTAAAGGAGCATGCCGGTGGTTTTGTATGTTTGAACACAATAAATACAACCAGCATACATGTTACATAACTGACAGCCATTTTCCAAATCATAAAATCATATTTCAGTTTTTGTCTAAAACCTCATGTTTTTCCTGTTCACACTGATGAATGATTGTAGAAGATACGGTCCTTTAATTTCTTGTTAAAAGCAGTTTTCTGCTGGGACTATTTTCCCTGGCGGAGACATACATGTTATTCTGTGTAGCTCCATGTTGAAACACTGGAACTATGTTATTTAACCAAACAAACTGTTTGTTTATCTTAATCATGTTTTAAGTTTATAAAAGTTGATTTTTATGTTGCACTGGAATGAACTGAAACTAACAGCCAGGAAGGTAGGAACAACAATTCTAAAAATTTACCACTCTAGTAGTGTGTTTTGTAACATGTATGCAGGTTGTATTTATTGTGCTCAAACATGTAAAACCACTGGTATGGTCCTTTAAGTTAATATTTCAAAACCTCAAGCTTTTTTTTTTTAATCTAACATAATACTTAAAATGAATGTTTGCTGGCTGAAGCCCAGTAAAACGTGCACGTGCGTGACAGGCATTTTTCTGCCATGTAT
Organism: Lucifuga dentata; assembly: GCA_014773175.1. Lineage (NCBI taxonomy): Eukaryota > Metazoa > Chordata > Actinopteri > Ophidiiformes > Bythitidae > Lucifuga > Lucifuga dentata. The sequence goes on along the minus strand of VXCM01006586.1, from coordinate 22,890 downwards.
TTTTAGACGTCGTGTGTCTGAAGAGATAAATTCTGTATCTTTGTTTGAAAAAACAGATGTTTGATTTATCAGCACAAAAACTCTGAACAAGGAACTCAGACAGATCCAACATCAGCTAACACAGACTTTAACATATATACCATATATATATATATATATATAGATAGATAGATAGATAGATAGATAGATAGATAGATAGATAGATANATATATATATATATAGATAGATAGATAGATAGATAGATAGATAGATAGATAGATAGATAGATATAAAAATAAAAAGTAAATAAATAAAAATTAAATAAAAATTTAAAGGACCATGCCGTCTATTTAGCATGTTTGAGCCTAATATATTCAGTTTTCATACATGTTACGTTACTGACAATCATTTCCCAAAGGATAAAACCGTATTTCAGCTTTCCTGATATTTTGCTAAATCTCTTAATCTTTCAAAATCAAATATTCAAGTGATACACCCACCTTAAAAATCCATGTTTCTCCTGCTAATAGTTACACAGCCTTATGAAGTCACGGTCCTTTAAATTTTTCCATAAACGCAGGTCTTCTTTTGGGACTATATTCCCCGGTGGAGGCATACATTCACTCCACGCTTTTTATTGAGCTTAAACACTAAAATTACATAACTTCTAAAAAAACCTGAATACACGTCTTGTTGGTGATGATGGATTACCTATCCCAAGAACGTTTACAGTATCAACAAGTTGATTTTAATAGCAGAATGAACTGAAACCAATGGAGGTCTGGAAGGTAGGAAAAACATTTTTAATTCACCATTCCAGTAGTATGCTTTGGAAATGATTGTCAGTAACGTTACATGTATGAAAACTGAATATATTAGGCTCAAACATGCAAAGTGGGTGGTATAGCCCTTTAATCAAGGTTTCAAATGAGTTTTTATTGAAAATTCATCAATCAAAAAAATTAATAAATTAAAAATTGTAAAATAAATTATAGGAAGTTTTCAATTTTCAGCTTGATGGACTGACGCAGTGTCAATCATTTAACTGCTTTCAGCTCAGTGATTCTCTTATTTCTTCTTATTGAATCAAACTGAATTAAGTGTCTTAAGCTTATTAATCTTTTAAAAACAAATATTTTTTGTGTTTTCAGTTATTTTTTGAATTATGTCTACAGAACAAGGACGTGATGAAATTGCAGCAATTCAGACAAAGTGAATTTAGCCAAAAATCTAATGGACATTTTGGTTATAATTAAAATTAACTCATTAATAATCTTTGTCTCTATTTAAATACATTATTAATGTATTTAATAATGTATTTATTAAATACATTAATAAATACATTTATTAATGTATTAATATATTTAGTAAGAATCTTACTTATAAGTGGCCAGAAAACCGCATAATTGCATTATATTTAAAGGTATTTAATATTTTGTGTAATATTTCACCTCAATAATTTATATGAAGGAGTCAGAATATTAGAAAAGTGGAATTATAAATCAATAAAACACAGATTCCAGCCTCAAAAATGAGCTGAATTAACATTTCTGACACAACAACAAATAAACATTATTAGCTTCAGAAATGAATTACAGGAAAGTTGTGTTATCATTAACAGGTGTTTCTGTCTTTCTGGCTACTTTTTTTTTTTTTTTTTTTTTTTTTTTTTTTTTTAACTTTGATCTGACGAATTCTTCAAAATGACAAATTAAACTCGGATCGCTTTAGATTCCTCAGATTAACAGAAATATTTCACTCTAACGCAACAACCTCTGCAGCGTTTCTTTATTAATCCATACAGTCATTAAAGCGAATCTCCTCTGAGCATTTAAAGATGATGATGATGATGATGAGTATAAACGTACCGGTTCCGTGAAGAAGATGAAGATGCTTGCTGCGGAAAGTTTCTGTAGCAAAGCAGAAAAAGATGCAGAGAAAATGCTGCGTTTTCTGGTTTTCTGCAGGAAAAAGAAGCAGCAAACTGACCTGGCTGTGTTTGGTTTAAAGCTGCTGAGGACTGAAGAGGAAATGATGAAGAGCTGCAGTGCGCAGGCGCAGCAGCAGGGGGCGCAGCGGAGCGGATTCAACCTGCACCCCCTCAAAAAAAATAAAAAATAAAATAAAATAAACACACAACTTTATCAATCTTTGAATTTTTTAGATTCATTAAAGTAGCAGCCTATAAAAATAAAAATAAAAAAAGACAAAAATAAAATTGCAGAGATCGTCTTTGCAGGTTAAATATTCATTTTCAAATAAGTCACACACATACACACATGTATAAACACACAAACATACACACACATATATATAAACACACACACACACATAGATAGATAGATAGATAGATAGATAGATAGATAGATAGATAGATAGATAGAAAACACACATATACACACATATATACAGGGTGTCCCCAAAAAATGTATACAGCACACACTTCTCTGAGAAAAGAACAGAAAGTGCAGCAGGAAGTGTGAGAAGGTACACACCAAATGAAATGATTCCTGATGTTTGCCATGTTTTCAGCAGCCTGGATCAGAACGGCCATCAGATCCAACACATAACACAAAACATTCTACACGCCTCTTCTTTAACTTGGATTATAAAACATAGATATATCTTTATGAACATATAATCATTCAGAGTGTGTATACATTTTTTGGGACACCCTGCATATACACACACATACACATACATATATACACACACATACACACACACATATATATATACACACACACACACACACACACACCTACACACACATATACACATATATATACATACACATAAACACCTATACACACACACACATACACATACATATATACACACACATACACACACACATATATATATACACACACACACACACACACACACCTACACACACATATACACATATATATATACATACACATAAACACCTATACACACACACATATGTAAATATATACACATATATATACATATACATACATATCTACACACAGACAAACACGTGTATATATATATACACACACATATATGTAAATATATACACACGTGTGTATACACACGTGTGTGTGCATATATATATATACATATATACACATATACGCACACATATATCTACACAGACATACATACACAAATATACACACACATATATACACATATATACCTACATACCTAAACATATACACACACCTACAGTACACACACACACACACACACACACACACACATATATACCTACACACATCCACATACATACATGTGTGTATATACATACGCGTATACACACGTAAATATATACACACATAAATATCTACATACAGAGACATAAGTAGATACATATACATACATACACATCATAAATACACACACTAACACACACTTAAACATACACACGCACATAAAGCATTTTTATAACACGTCTTCAGGTAGATGTGATCTCAGGTGCGCTGCTCTTATCAAACAGGTAGGATGTTGTGCGCTGCAGTGACGTCACAGGGACGGGCAGGTCACGTGGTGTGACGTAGGGAAAGCTGTGGTTGTTACTCTGACATGGCAGCAGCAGCAGAAACAGGAAGAGAAGCTCAGAAGGTGAGAAAGCTCCTTTCATCCGCCTTTAATCCGCGAAAATAAAGCTTTAATCCGCTTTTTTACCGGAAGTGATCTGAAAGTCTGATGTTTAAACTCTACGTGTGGAAACTCGGTTAAAACAAACGTTCCGTGTGAAGTTCACCTCTGCTGCTGCGTTTTAACGGAAACCCCCCAAAAACTTCACGCACTCCCACGAGAAGTCACCATCTTTAATAAATATATATATTATAACGTTAAAATAACGAAAGATCTGAACGGTGAACCCGGTTAAAGTGTTTTATTTGGGTTTCTGTCTGATGGATCAGATCCAGCTTCTCCCTGTTGTTTTCTTCAGGCCTCTGAAAGCGAAAACACTTTATTCAGAACAAATTATGATATTTATTATGACTATAGATTATTTTTCTGTCATTTTAAACTCTGCCATGTTTATTCAAAACGTTTTAAAGCAATTTTACGGTCATTAGAGAGCAGAAAAGTGTGTTTCTGATCCAAACAACCTCAGGACAGAAAACATAAAGACATATTTCTAAAGATGATCACACCGTGATTTTTTTTAGGATGTTTGTTATTGATCTGATTTTCTGAGACAAACATGATATCCAGCATTAAAAATAAACTGTTTAATGAAGTTTATGATGAATTTTTCTGTTGTCCTTTGACAGAATCAGATTTTTTAATTCATAAAGTTCCTGAATCATAATGATGCGGATCAATAAACTCAATAAAAGTTCCTTGATCAGATGGGGATGTTTACTTTGATTCTGATCACAGTGATTGATAAAAGGTTTTTTTTTTTTTGATAATTCTGAACTAGATTAAATATTTAGATAAATGTTATGAGTGCATCTTTTACTGCGAACATTAGAATATGAAAGTTGTTTTTTAGTCAATATTCATACAAGGAATGTGTTTTTCTCGTTACAAAAACATATTTAAAGGAGCACACCGGTGATTTTGCATGTTTGAGCCCAATAAATAAAACCTGCACACATGTTACGTTCCTACCAAACCATTTTCCAAAGCATACTACTGGAGTGGTGAACATTAGAATTGTTTTTCCTACCTTCCAGAATGCCGCTGGCTTCAGTTCATCCACTCCGCTATAAAAATCTACTTGTAGAGACTTGAAACATGTTTGAGATAAATAATCCATCACAGAGAACGACATTATTTAACTGATCCAACATGGAGCTACATGGTAGAAAATGTATCTCTCCGCCAGGAAATATAGTCCCAGCAGAAGACGACTTTTACTGAGAAATTAAAAATGGCCGTTCATAATTAGATGCAGGTGTCAGCAGGTGAAATATTGAATTTTAAGGTATGTGAATCACCTGAACATCTGATTTGGAAAAATTATAGGATTTGGCAAAATAAAAGTAAAATACGATTTTATGTTTTGCCAAATGGTTGCATATATAGAGACTTTTTATTGATTCACATCAAACATACAAAAATCACATGTATGCTCCTTTAAAAATATGTTGTAAATATAAAACATATATTTGTAAAAAGCCTGAATATAAATTGTAAGAAGTTATTGGAATAAACCACCCAGGAGAAAGGCTCACATATATGTTATATGTTATAATAACAGCACAGATTTCCTGCTCCTGTGTTCGTATGATCATGCGTGTGTTTCTTTACAGGTGATTCCTCGGTTCATTCTTTATTCACAGCAGGTTTGAATTGTGAGCTGTGAGTCCATGTAAGTGGTGTTGAGTGTCTGCGTGTGAAAGAGGTATTTTTATGGATTTATCTCTCTTGGCTCCTGTGGGAAGATGGCGCTTTTCAAGAATGTATTTTTGTGTCTGATGGCTAAATTTAGCATCCCTGGATTAAATATGGGATTAGATAATATAACAATTATGGAATTTATCTTGGGTTGTTGCACAAAAATGCATTCTTGACTGGGCTTGCATGGATGGTGGTTGGATCAGATCTGGAGGATTCTGTCTGACGCTTTTCTCCGCTGACCTCAGCTGCTGTTAGCTTTGTTAGCTTAACTAAGCTAACAAAGCTTTGTTTGTACATTTGGAGCAGAATAATATTGCATGAACAAGTTTCTTCTTAATCTAAGACTTCCTCCTCTTCCATATTTCTTTTTTCTCAGTCATCCGTTACGATGATAAGATGCAGCAGCTCATTAACGATTCTTTTTGTACCAAAAGTTCTGTATTAAATCAGGAACTACTTTTGTGCAGAGTCCGAGCTTCACGTTTCCTTAAATTAATTTTATGCTGCTTCATCTGGTGTCAAAGCAAAATCGACATGTTAAAATCAGAAAACATAAATTCTGCTTCAAAGCTCCACATTTTAAAAGATCGCCACTAACATAAGAGAGATAAGAGATCCACACACTAAGGAGAGATTAGAAAAATAACAGGAAAACTAAAATACAGGTTATGTATGTGGGTTGTATATATATTGGGCTCAAACATACACAACTGCTGGTATGGTCCTTTAAAACGAGCTAAAGTAGCATCAATGAATGAAAAATCCCGTTATTACTATTTTAAGTAATGAGCAAATTTTAATAATTGTGTGTGTGTGTGTGTGTGTGTGTGTGTGTACTCTTAGGGATCATCACCTTCCTCATGTCCTATGGGGGAGGATACTCCGGACGCACTGAGCGTGTCCGCCAGGTGCCCCACTACGACCAGGTTCCCCCCGGCTCCTTACCCAGATCAGATGCTAACGACCTTCGACCCCTGAGAGATCTGGCTCGGAGCGCTGATCCCCTTCCACCTCCGCCTCTGCCGGAACAACCCCCCGTCGGACCGGAGTTTGATCCCAGCGGCAGCGAGGGCAGCGCCGATCCGGACCCTGACCCCGCTCTGGACATCAAACCGGTCCACCGCTTCATCCCCGACTCCTGGAAGAACTTCTTCAGAGGAAGTGGGCAGAGCAGCAACAAAACGTGGTCCATGCCTGCCACCTCCGTCAACAACAACAACAGCACCACCCAGGGTGTCCCCTGCTCTCCTCCAGGGTCTCCCTCCGTTCCTGGATCCTACCGCGACCCTTATGGGGGCTCAGGCAGCAGCTACAACTCCCGTAAGGAGCTTCTGGAAGTCCAGGATCCTCACGAGTCCGTATCAGGCCACACTTACCGCACGGGTTTGACCTACAGCGAGCTCGTGGAGGAGTACCATCAGCGCTACGCCTACATGAAGTCGTGGGCGGGGCTGCTGAGGATTCTGGGCTGCGTGGAGCTCCTGCTGGGTGCAGCGGTGTTCGCCTGCGTCTGCGCGTACATCCACAAAGACAACGAGTGGTTCAACATGTTCGGGTACTCGTCTCCCGGAGGAGTGTACGGGTCGTACGGTTTATACGGGTCGGGCACGGGCGGGACAGACTACTCAGGTCCTAAGACGCCGTTTGTGCTGGTGGTGGCGGGCCTGGCGTGGGTGGTGACGGTCATCGTGCTGGTGCTGGGGATGACCATGTACTACCGGACCATCCTGCTGGACTCGTCCTGGTGGCCGCTGACCGAGTTCATCATCAACCTTTGTCTGGCGATTCTGTTCATGGCTGCAGGTACGAAATGCCACGCCTCCAACTTTATCCTGATCGCTGTTAAAGGAGCATACCAGTGATTTTGCATGTTTGAGCCCAATATATAGAATGCACATACATGTTACGTTACTGACAACCATTTCTCAAAACATACTACTTTACAGGTAAATTTTAGCATTGTTTTTCCTACCTTCCAGACTGTCATTGGCTTCAGTTCATTCCAGTACGACATAAAAACGGGTAGAGACTTGAAACATGCTGAAGTAACTGTATTTAACCGATCAAACACGGAGCTGCACAGAAGACGATGTATCTCTCCGCGAGGAAATATAGTCCCAGGAGAATACGACTTTTACTGAGAAATTATTAAAACATAGGTGCTTCTACAATCATGCAAAGGTGTTAAATATTAAATGTTTCAGGTGTGTGTATCACCTGAACATTTGATTTTGAAAGATTAGAAGATTCGAAAAAAATAACATGAAAACTAAAATTTGGTTTCATATTTTGGAAAATGGTTGTCAGTAAGATAACACGTATGCAGGTTGTCTCGGGCTCAAACATGCAGGATTGGCAGGCTGCTCCTTTAAAGGACCATACCATCCATTTCATACATGTAACGTTACTGAGAATCATTTCCCAAAGCATACTACTGGAACGGTGAATTAAAAATGTTTTTCCTACCTTCCAGACCTCCATTGGTTTCAGTTCATTCTGCTATTAAAATCAACTTGTTGATACTGTAAACGTTCTTGGGATAGGTAATCCATCATCACCAACAAGACGTGTATTCAGGTTTTTTTAGAAGTTATGTAATTTTAGTGTTTAAGCTCAATAAAAAGCGTGGAGTGAATGTATGCCTCCACCGGGGAATATAGTCCCAAAAGAAGACCTGCGTTTATGGAAAAATTTAAAGGACCGTGACTTCATAAGGCTGTGTAACTATTAGCAGGAGAAACATGGATTTTTAAGGTGGGTGTATCACTTGAATATTTGATTTTGAAAGATTAAGAGATTTAGCAAAATATCAGGAAAGCTGAAATACGGTTTTATCCTTTGGGAAATGATTGTCAGTAACGTAACATGTATGTAAACTGAACATATTAGGCTCAAACATGCTAAATGGGGGTATGGTCCTTTAATAATATTTTTAATGGACTTTTGCTTGACAAAATTGCAGCATTTATTTTTTTCAGATCAGGTTTAATTTTTCCAGATTTTCGACTGCGAATACAAACGCATCGGACCAATCAGAGTCGTTTGCTGGTAAAGTTGATCGTCTGATTATTTTTGTCGCAGAACAAAGAAGACAATGATTATAAAGACAAGGTGTTGATGAAGATTGATGAAGAGCTTAATTATGACAGCGATGGGTTGATTTCCAGCCCAGATTATCAGAAAGCAGCAATGATAAAGATTTAAGTTCTGTATCAAACATTAAATTCTCCTTAATATTTGATACCAGAAGCTAAAAATCACATTGCGTTTGTGTCAATATTTTTACCGCAAAAAATTCACCTCTGAAAAAAAAAGTGCTGTTTGTTGTGATTCTTCTCGTTGTTCTCGGAGTCTAACGTCCTTCATCACCAGAACGTCTTTTTTTTTTTACCAGGCATCGTCTATGTCCGAGACACAAACCGCGGAGGACTCTGCTCCTACCCCGTCTTCAACAACGGCATCAACGGTGTGTTCTGCAGAACCGAGGCCGGTCAGACCGCCGCCATTATCTTCCTCTTCATCACCATGGNTGTGTTCTGCAGAACCGAGGCCGGTCAGACCGCCGCCATTATCTTCCTCTTCATCACCATGGTGGTTTATCTGATCGGAGCCATCGTGTGTCTCAAACTGTGGAGACACGAAGCTGCACGCAGATATCGGGAGAGGTACGGACAGCAGGTAAGATCCAGCCGTCTCCGTCTCCATGAAGCTCAGGTCACATTAAAGTCATAGATTTTGGGAAATGGTTGTCAGTAACGTGATGTATGTAGGGATGGTACATATTGGGCTCAAACATGCACAACTACCGGTATGCTCCTTTAAAGCTTTGATTGCTGATTCCAGTATGTTTGTAGCATAACATGCTAACAAACATGCTGCATGGCAACAGCAGCTCATCCACCGAAGTCGTGGACCCACATCATTTGCATGTTGGCTTACAGCTGCAGAGTGGGCGGAGTCTCATCAGTGGGACGCAAATGCTACACTAATGCTACACAAACAGTATACTAATGCTACACTAATGCTACACTAATGCTATACTAATGCTGCACAAACGCTACACTGATACTACACTAACGCTGCATAAACACTATACTAACACTACATTAACGCTGCACAAACACTATACCAACACTACACTAACACTACGCTAATGCTACACTAACGCTGCACAAACGCTACACTAACACTACACTAACGCTGCACAAATGCTATACCAACACTACACTAACGCTGCATTAATGCTATACCAACACTACACTAACACTACGCTAATGCTACACTAACGCTGCACAAACGCTACACTAACGCTGCACTTAGCTGTTAACTTTTCTGTTTTGATATTTTCTACAATTGATATGCAAGATCAGTATGCAAACATATACAGTGTGTGTGTGTGTGTGTGTGTGTGTGTGTCGTAAAAATTGACTTNAGTATGCAAACATATACAGTGTGTGTGTGTGTGTGTGTGTGTGTGTGTGTCGTAAAAATTGACTTATTTGTGACAATAAGTCATGATTATTTTGATTAATTGGTACCTATAATATTAATCGGTTTCCTTTTTTTCTTCTCGTGCACAGATGCAGCCTGCAGACATGCGCAGCGCCCAGCCACTGGTATGCAGCTTTTAATGCATTACAGTGCGATTAAAAGAGTATTTGGGCGTCGTCACACCTGCACGGTTTGATCTGGTTGGATCGGTTCGTTTGTGCAGGTCTGAACACGTTAATCGCAGCGTTCAGACTGTGTGGGAAGTTAGTTTCTGTCTTCTTCCACACAAACTCTGGAGCATTTCCTTTAATTATCCCGGCATAGTAAACTACTTCCTGTTTTGATTTTCTTTCTCCCACCCCCAGACATTTTTGACCAATAAGCGGAGAGAGTGTTGTCACCTGACTTTTGCTGATATATGTTGATTTGATTGGATGTTTTCCTGTGTGGAAACTAAAAAAAAAACAAGCAGCAAATGCAGCATTGGAACAGTTTAGTTCCTGATTCAGACCAGAGCAAACATCTGCAGATCTGATTCAGACCAGAACAAACGATCTGCAGATCTCATTCAGACCAGAGCAAACGATCTGCAGATGTGAAAGTGCCCTTTAATCATGCTCAGGACATCAGACGTCCTGATGGGTGGCGTCTCATGGTTTTGTTGTCTCGCTGCAGATGGTTCCTGCTCCCAAAGCTCCACAGCAGGTCCAGGGATCCTCCGTGGTTCCTATCCAGGCTGCTCCAAAGGCGGTGCCGCCAAAGATTTTACAGGGAAACATTCCATCAGGACACATTCCAAAGCCTGTAGTGGTGCCTGATTACATCGCGTACGTGCTGCTCAGATAGTCAGAAAAGTAAAGAATTGTGGGTCGGGTATTTTTGTAAAGGAATCTCATATTGCGTCTCCGTCCTGCAGGAAGTATCCAACCATCCGGTCTGACGAGGAGCGGGACCAGTACCGCGCCGTGTTTAACGACCAATACGCCGAGTACAAAGAGATCCACGCCGACGTTCAGGCAACCCTCAAGAAGTTTGACGAGATGGACGCCATGATGCGGACTCTACCTCAGCACCCGAGCAGCCAGACGGTGACGGATCATCCCTCTAACATCATACTCTACATATGTATCCATGTTGAATTAACTGGCTGCTTTTAAGTCATTTTCATGCCTACATTCGTCTGGTTCAGTCAGACTCAGGTTTATTTTCCCTCTTGGCACTTTGTGTTTGTGTTACAGATCAATATATTGATGTATTGATTGATTAGCAGCAGAGATACTAGGTGTGTGTGGTTTACATTAAGCTGTTAAAAGTGGAAACACGTCAATCTGAGCTAACACGTGTTCAGGTTAGCATGTGCTTGTATGTTCATTCTGCTGTTCAGCACGTGAAGGCAGCACGTCTTCTTCACATCATGTGTCATACATGTGGTTTTCCACACGTTGTCTCTACATCAGATTCAGCTTCTGCTGTCATAGTTTTCTTCTTCATGGATCAAATGATGCTATGACAGGAAAGGATCCACATTCATCTTTGTTACTCTGATTTACTTTGACACCATAGAAACTACTTCCTGTTTGGAGTTTCTGTCTGACCAATCAGCAGAGAAAGTGGTGTCACATGACTTTAGCTGATAGATTTTGGTTTGATTGGATGTATTTCTGTGTGAAACTGAATCAAACCAACAATTTAGTTCCTGATTCAGACCAGAACAAACGATCTGCAGATCTNGTGAAACTGAATCAAACCAACAATTTAGTTCCTGATTCAGACCAGAACAAACGATCTGCAGATCTGAAATCACCCAAAGATGGACAACTTGGAACAGATTACAATTCTGTTGTTGTTCCATGTTATTAAGTTTTCCCAGCTACTTCCTGTTTTAATGTTCTTTTGCTCCGCCCCCAGACATTTCTAACCAATAAGCAGAGAGAGTGTTGTCACTTGACTTTTGTTAATTTAAAGGTGTATACCCATAAAGAAAACAGCAAATTTTTAACTATTTCAGTAATTCTTTGTAAACTTGTTCATACTTTATTTTGTAAAACAGGAATGATTCTGCTGAGTAACAAACTGTGAGTTTTGCGGTTTGATCTGAGGAAGTAATTTGGTTTGAATTATGACGCTCAGCTTATTGTTGTTCAGATAAGCCTCATTTCCCCATCCTGAAACTTCCTCTGTCTGAACTTCCTGTTCCTACTGTGCTCCCCCCTCCTCCGCCCAGAGGCCTGCTGCTCCACCTTCTCATTACTCTGTTTCTGCTCCTGCAGGAGTTTGATCGCATCAACAGGATCCTGCAGGAATACCAGAGGAAGAAGAATGTGAGTTGCTGCTGGTTTTGTATCTTCATGTTTTCTTGGAGGCATGAATCCTACATTTCTACTCTACTAAATAGAACAGGAAGATGTTTATGTTTCTGTAGCTCAATATATAAATGAAATATTTTTTGACCCATAGATTCATTTATATCATAATATTTGTGAAAATTGTCCAAACTTGAGGTTTACATCTATAAAAATGCAGCCAGTAAGACAAACTTTTCAGTCTTGAACCACTTCATTTTGATTGGTCCTTTACGTCTGTGACATGTTGACATCAACATGTAACACGTTAATTTACCGTCTACACGCCGGTTAGACACGCCCATCAAGTACGAGGCTGGCAGTTGGTCAAGAATTCATTTGGCTTTTTCCTGAAAAACCTGGTCTTTTCAGGAAACAGCCAAATGAATTAAAGAGACTGTATGTTAAAGAGACTGTATGTTAGTGCACACTGAGCACAGTAGTGCTCAGTGTGCACAGTAGTGCTGCAGGAAGGAGAGCAGACGTGGATCTGTTCGTACATTCATGCACATTAAGACTTTACACGACTAGAAATCATTTATTCAGGAATTAGAGTCGGACACTGGTCCCTCTTCCTGCTCAAATTACACAGCGTGTCCGTGTATGATTTCTGCACGGATGTTCACACGGAAACGAGATGAGCAGACATTTTATACTCGCTGCGTTTTCTCCTCAAAGTAAACCGACATTTTCCCAAAAACTCAAAACTTCAGCACATTTTTCAAATGTCTGTAGTTACAAAATCTGGGATGTGTATGGACAGACAAACGCCATGTGGATGCTGTGTAAGGGGGCGTGTCTTATTCTTGAGTCCACGCCGCCTTAAACAAGCACTGACAACAAAAAAAAAAATTGGAGCAAACATCCAGAGTTTATTTTTTATTCCACATTATTTCATTCCACATGTTTCACAGTAACCCCTAAAGGGAAGGCAACATGAAATTCCTCTTTGCGTTTGTGTGAAAGCCTGAATTTTCCTGACGTTCCAGGATCCGACGTTCCTGGAGAAGAAGGATCGCTGCGAGTACCTGAAGAGCAAACTGTCCCACATCAAGCAGAAGATCCACGAGTACGACAAGGTCATGGAGTGGAACGACGGATTCGGCTGAGCCGCAGCTTCTTCACGCCGCTGCCGTGTGTGTGTGTGTGTGTGAGTGTGTATTTTAAGATCAAACTTTCAACCAAAGCGGGAGAATGTTTTACTTTTCTACTGAAACGGTCTGAATATGCAAACAGGAAAACACTGTGACTTTCTGCTGATTTCACCGCAACGCTGGAACCCGACGGGAATGTTTCCTGGAATTAACGGGAGATTTTGTTCGGATGAGACGGAGATGGTGATTTTTGTTAAAGGACCATACTGGTGGTTTTGCAAATTTGAGCCCAATATTTACAACTCACAACTCTCTATTAATTTTAAGTTTTAAAAAATGTTTTAACTTTATTTGACCGATCCAGCGTGGAGCGGCACGGAATAAAATTTATTTCACCACCAGGGAATATAGTCTCCAGAGAAAACAGGTTTTACAGAGAAAATAATAAATTTTGAATTTTAAGGTGATTTTATCATCTGAACATTTGATTTTGAAAGATTATGGGTTTTTGGAAAAGTAATAGGAAAACTAAAATGTGGTTTTATATTTTGGAAAATGGTTGGAAGTATATGGGTAGTATTTATTGTGGTTAAAATCACGGTATGGTCCTTTAAATCTATTTTCTCCTCCCTGACATGAACACTGTACAGATCTGTGTCCACAGGAATAATTAAACTGCTGTAATTTTATTTTATTAACCCTCAGGAGTCTAAAATGAGTTTTACTTCACATTAAATTTGGATTTTATTTCTCACCAAAAAGCTGCAGGAGAAAATATTCTTCAGTCGACATTTTAGTTTAAAACGGACGTTTCTGCCGAGTTTTCAGGCCTCATTTTTGTCGTTTCTATTTTATTATGAATTGGTGTAAAAACTGGACAGACATTAAATATTAGAGAAAGATGTTTGAAGTAACAACAGTTTTTATGCTTTACAGAGCATAAAAACAAAATTCAATCATGATATTCAGCTGTGGAAGTATTGCTAGATTTTACCCCAAATTTTCTACATTTAATCTTTTTTTTTTTTTTTTTTTTGGTTGCTATTTTTTTCATTTAGTTTTGGTAGAATTTTTCCATAAATTTGTCCAATGACTAATTTTTCTTTCTAGTTTTTCAGTCGGTTTTATCCTTTTATTATTTTAACTATTTTTGTTTTAAAGTACAACTTTATAGAATTGTTGTATTTAATTTTATTTTTTAGAATTTCTTTCCCACCCGGACCTGTTTTTTTTTGTTTTTTTTTTTTTNTTTTTTTTTTTTTGTTTTTTTTGTAGAATCAGGAATTTTCTACAAACATGTTGAAATTGTCTCGTCTTACCAGTGATGTGAGGAATTCGTCGTCCTGTTTATTACATTTTTAGAGTTCTTTGGACTCCAGAGGGTTAAACTGCACATTATCTCTGTTTTTGTAAATAACTGTTGAACTGAATCAGAAATATGAAATCGTGTTTTATAACAACTGTGACTTTGTTCTACCATTTCATAGATGAAACTTTTTTAATGACTCTAATTTCCTCATGTAAACTTTCTGCACATTATTTCTCACTGATGATCTGATGTGTATTTTTAACGCCTTTATATCATGTTTAACTGTAAATATGTCGCTCTAAATGTCCATGTTTTTTCATAATTTAATAATTGATAATTGGTGCTTTTTGTTTTGCTTTTGCACTGATGGCTCATTTCTTTTCATTCATCAAACATTTTGTTTTGCCATTAAAATAAAAATGTTGACAAACAACTGAAAGAAATTGTCATATAAAATATATAGTGATAGTTTCTTTGTGGGTGGTTGCTATGGCGTTTGGAGTGGTTGCTGGGCTCTTCAAGGCAGTTAGGGTGGTTCTAATGGTATGTGTAGTTGCTTGTGTGGTTGCTGTGCTGTTCTGGGTGGTTGGTGGTTGCTGGGGTGTTGTGGGTGGTTGACAGGGCAGTCGCTATGGTATTTGGGTATTTACTATGCTTTTCTAGGTGGTTGTTAGGGTGGCTGTAATGGTATATGTGGTTACTTGTGTGGTTGCTATGCTGTTCTGGGTGGTTGACAGGGCAGTCACTATGGTGTTTGGGTATTTACTATGCTTTTCTAGGTGGTTGTTAGGGTGGCTGTAATGGTATATGTGGTTACTTGTGTGGTTGCTATGCTGTTCTGGGTGGTTGACAGGGCAGTCACTATGGTGTTTGGGTATTTACTATGCTTTTCTAGGTGGTTGTTAGGGTGGTTGTAATGGTATATGTGGTTGCTTGTGTGGTTGCTATGCTGTTCTGGGTGGCTGTTAGGGTGGTTGCTGGGGTGTTGTGGGTGGTTGACAGGGCAGTCACTATGGTATTTGGGTATTTACTATGCTTTTCTAGGTGGTTGTTAGGGTGGTTGTAATAGTATATGTGGTTGCTTGTCTGGTTGCTGTGCTGTTCTGGGTGGTTGCTGGGTGTTGTGGGTGGTTGACAGGGCAGTCACTATGGTGTTTGGGTATTTACTATGCTTTTCTAGGTGGTTGTTAGGGTGGTTGTAATAGTATATGTGGTTGCTTGTCTGGTTGCTGTGCTGTTCTGGGTGGTTGCTGGGTGTTGTGGGTGGTTGACAGGGCAGTCACTATGGTGTTTGGGTATTTACTATGCTTTTCTAGGTGGTTGTTAGGGTGGCTGTAATGGTATATGTGGTTGCTTGTGTGGTTGCTGTACTGTTCTGGGTGGTTGTTAGGGTGATTGCAGTGGTTCTCTGGGTGGTTTCTGGGGCGTTGTGGGTGGTTGATAGGGCAGTCACTATGTTTGGGCATTTGTGCTATGTTGTTCTGGGCAGGTGCTTATGGTGTTTGGGGTTGTGTTGGGGTGGTTGCTAGGGTGTTCCAGCTGGTTACTAGTGTGCTGTTATGGTGCAGGTGGTTAGAAAAAGTTAGAAACAGTGAAAGTTACAAAAATCGAGCCTGACCTGAAAAATAATCAACAATTTTCATGAAGTGAAACTCCGTCTTTGATGTGAAAAAAAATTTAAATAAATAAAATATAAAAACAAAAAATGTGCAAAATATTCACATCTGGTATGTAAAGGTTTAATTTATGTGGAGAAAATTACAAGAAAATAAACTTTAAACCTTCAGTTTAAAATATGAGCTTGAAATTCCAGAGAGAATTGGGATTTTTCAGGCATTTTTGAACATATGTTATATAAAAATAAAAAAATAAATATAATTCATGTCACAGAATTCTCAAACTTCCGGAGATTTCCTATTTTTATTTATTTTTGGTTTCCCAAATACAGTTATTCAGAATCTTACCGACCTCTTCAATGTGCATCAGCGTTAACGGACAGCAGGAGGAGCTGATGCCGGTGACATAATGTGACACCTGTTGAGGGGGCGGGGCTAAGGTGAGGGAGCGCGCGACGGCNATGCCGGTGACATAATGTGACACCTGTTGAGGGGGCGGGGCTAAGGTGAGGGAGCGCGCGACGGCTCTGGGTGTGGCCTGAACTGTGTTTATGTGCAGAGAGGTTCAGTCGAAATATTTGAGACGCTGAGAGGAGAGAGACGACGACGACGACGACGACACACACACATACACACTAAAACACACACCGATATAGGTGAGTGTGTGCTGCTGCTTCTTCTCTGTCTTTGCTCAGGTTTTCTCACCTGGAGCTTCAGGTGAGCTTTTGTGTTGGATTCAGACATGATTTCCATCATAGCATGTTGCTGTGGAAACAAAGAGGAGTAGTTTCATATTGGTTTTTTGTTGTTTGTTTGTTAGCAGGATATCTCATATTTTAACAGGATTTTGATGAGATTGTGGATAATTAAGGAAGATTAATTGTATTTAAGGTCAGTCAGTAGGTATCAGGTTTTGAAGTCAGTTGTTGGATTTTGGCAGAAGAAAGTTTTCTGCCTTTTAGCTGCCTTCATACTTCTTGTTTGGTTTGTTTCTTAAAGGACCATACCGGTGATTTTGCATGTTTGCTCAATAAGTAGAAGAGTTATATACATGTTACATTACTACCAACCATTTTTCAAAACATGCTACTGGAGCTTTAAAATTTTAGAATTGTTTTTCCTATCTTCCAGACTGTCATTGGTTTTTAGATTTTAAACCTGCTTGACATAAATAATTCATCACAGAGAACCAAACAGCTATTAACTCTTCTGTCAAAGTTAATTTAAGTGATCTAACATGGAGCTACAGGGGAGAAAATGTATGCCTCCGCCAGAGGATATAGTCCCAGCAGGAAACGGCTTTTATGAAGATGTTAAAGTGACCACGCCTTCAACGATCAGAAGTATGTCAGCAGGTGAATAACTGAATTTTAAGGTGTGTGTGTGTGCGTGTGTGTCACCTGAGCATTTGATTTTAAAAGATTAGGAGATTAGGAAAAATAACAGGAAAACTAAAACACGGTTTAATGTTTTGGAAAATGTTGGTGCTAACAACATGTATGTAGGCAGTATTTATTGGGCTTAAACATGCAAAATCACCAGCATGGTCCTTTAATGTCTAAACGACATAAAACTACCGAGTTTCCCTTATTGTTTTGATATATTTTTTTATTTTCCAGTTGAGATGTAATTTTATGTTGACTATTGAAATACATTTTTGCACAATGCAGCAAAACTCTTTTACTCAAACAGAAAAACAGCTTTTTTAAAATATAAATTATAAATATTTTAATAAATTTTCTCTCTTTTTAGTTCTTTACTCTGACTTTTACTTTGCAAGAATGAAACAGGAACATTTGTAGTTTTATGGTTCTTATGATAAGTTAAAGGACCATACCATCCATTTTACATGTTTGAGCCTCATATATTCAGTTTTCATACATGTAACGTTACTGACAATCATTTCCCAAAGCATACTACTGGAACGGTGAATTAAAAATGTTTTTCCTACCTTCCAGACCTCCATTGGTTTCAGTTCATTCTGCTATTAAAATCAACTTGTTGATACTGTAAACGTTCTTGGGATAGGTAATCCATCATCACCAACAAGACGTGTATTCAGGTTTTTTTAGAAGTTATGTAATTTTAGTGTTTAAGCTCAATAAAAAGCGTGGAGTGAATGTATGCCTCCACCGGGGAATATAGTCCCAAAAGAAGACCTGCGTTTATGGAAAAATTTAAAGGACCGTGACTTCATAAGGCTGTGTAACTATTAGCAGGAGAAACATGGATTTTTAAGGTGGGTGTATCACTTGAATATTTGATTTTGAAAGATTAAGAGATTTAGCAAAATATCAGGAAAGCTGAAATACAGTTTTATCCTTTGGGAAATGATTGTCAGTAACGTAACATGTATGAAAACTGAATATATTAGGCCAAACATGAAAAATGGACGGTATGGTTCTTTAAGCAGGTTTATCACCATATTTATTCTGATTTCAGGAAGTTTTGACTGGAATCATGTCGTCCAGGCCGAACGGGAGTCCTCCTCCCTACGAGGGCGGCGGCTAGTGAGTCCAAACCCTGTTTAATTATTTATCATATTTGATTATTTGATCATATTTCTTCAGCGGGTTACTATGTTTGTCATCGTGGAGAAAAATGAAAAGGAAATATGGATTTTATTCTTTGTTCTTAAACATAATGATCCTTTTTATCTTTGGAGTTTTGAGAAAAATATGGAAAAAAAAAAACGGTGCTAAATGAAAGATTTATGTATTTTTTGTCGTTTTGTAGACGGACAAAAACAATATCTGTTCATAATTTTCTGTCTTCAAACTGATTTTTCTGTTTTATGAATCATTAAACTGTTTTCAAAAACTTTAAAAATATGTTTTTTAAAACATGTTTATTAAATTAATTTTAAAAATTGTCATTTGATTTAATTATTTAGAAGTTTATTATTTTTTAGTTATTTTATTGTTTGACAAAAAAATGCATATTGTGCTGATTTTAAACTTTAAACAGTAAAAAAAAAAGTAAAACAGTTTTAAACTTTTTTTAGGATTTATGCTTTTATGTCGTTAAAGTTCGTTATATTTTCGTATTTACTACGTTTGGTTTCTGTTTGCAGTAATATTTCTCCTCAGCCCGCGTACTCGTACTACCCTGATGACGAGCCCCTGCATTTCTACCGCTGGACGTCGCCGCCGGGCATCCTGAAAATCATGGCTGCCATCATCATCGTGCTGTGCGTGGCCATCTTTGTGTGTGTGGCGTCCACGCTGGCCTGGGACAATCAGGGAGCACTGTCCGGCTTCGGGGGGATCGGCGGAGGAACTTATGGCACCGGGTACGGCACCGGGTACGGCACCGAGTACGGCAGCTTTGGCGGTGGCGCGTACGGACCTGGAAATAATTACGGATACGGCGGACTCGGAGGAAACTACAACGACCCTCAGAAAGGCAAGGGGTTCATGATCGCCATGGTGGCCATCTGCTTCATTTTTTGCCTGGTCATCTTCATCATCGTCGTGTCTCACCAGCGTTTGTACGAGTCGAGGAGGTTCTACTTAGCCATGATCATCGCGTGCGCAATCCTGGCGCTCCTGATGCTGATTGCGTCCATCGTGTATCTGATGGCGGTGAACCCCATGGCTCAGTCCTCTGGCTCTGTCTACGGCAGTCACATGACCGCCCTGTGCGCGCCGTACCAGCAGCCACAGGCCGCCGGAATCTTCATCAATCAATACCTCTACCATTACTGTGTGGTGGAGCCACAGGAGGTGAGAGGAAGAGGATCAATCAATATATCAACCAATCAATCATCAATCAATAAATAAATATATCTACCAATCAATCAATCTATCTACCAATCAATCAATGAGCCCATCAATCAACCATCAATCAAATGATCAATCAGTCAACCAACCAACCAACTAAACAGTCATCAATTAATCAACCAATCAATCAACCAGCCCATCAATCAATCAAATGATCAATCAAAAACAATCAACCAGTCAATCAACCAATGTGTCAATCAATCAATCAATCAATCAATTAACCAGCCTTCAATTAATGAACCAATCAATCAATCTGCCATTTAATCAATCAATTAACCAACCTATCTATTGATTAACCATCAATCACTCACCCATCGTACCAAACTGTCGCCCGTGTCCGTAGGCCATCGCCGTGGTCTTCGGCTTCCTGGTGACCGTCGCTCTGATCGTCATGCTGGTCTTCGCTCTGAAAACTCGCCAGAAAATCCAAAACTACGGCAAGAGCAACATCCTGTGGAAGAGGGTGAAGAGGGAGGACGAGGTGCCGCCGCCGCCGGGCGACGTGGAGGCATGGGTGAGTCTCAGAGCTCCACCCAGGAGACTCCTCCTACTTCCTGCTGCTCCGTCTGTTTGTTTGTTTGTTTGTTTGTTAGCAGGATTTCGTGCAGATTTGGATTTGTGGACAGATAAATCAGGTTGAAAGGAAAAAGTGATTAAATTTTGATGAAATATGATCTGGATCATTTTCTGAAAGCAGAGCCAGAAAAAGTTTTGCTTGTAAAATCAATGCTAACAGGCTAACGGCTAACAGGCCGATTCCATTTAAATTTATGACAGTGACTCATTTTCATAGCAAGTTTTTTGTTTTTATTGTGGATTTTCTTGGCTTTGAGCTTTTAGTCGTCAGTCATGTTGCTGTTACAGGTGTTTTACTTTGGGTCTGTACCTGCTCAGGTGTGATCAGCAGGTACAGACCTGTACCGTCCTCATTACTGAGCCACACCCACTGTCAAAACAACAGCGTGTGACTCGCTCAGCACTTCAGACGAGTTCCTACAAGCCCCGGCGAAACGCCTCGGTGTCGGGTTACGGTGGTGGGCTTCACGCTCCGAGCCGTCAGACCTGTTCGTCCTCTGAACCGGAATAAACCGGAACGAACTCGGAAATCTGAATCCGTCACGTTTAAACGACGAATGAAATGAGTCATCAGCAACGATTACAGAGGCTGTCAGACACGCCGGCGGCTGAAACACGTCTGAAAAACAGCTCTGAGAATGATGATGATGATGAAGATGAAGATTAAACACAAACAGTGAGTTTTAATGTTGATTTTACATCGACAGGAACAAATCCAGCTTTTATTTTGCCGGAATTCTTCCTGCAGCAACACAAGATTGAAACTGACTTCATGTGGAAAAACCAAAAACCACACCCTGAAACTAACACACACACACACACACACACACACACACAGCTGACTGTCACCAAACAGGTTTTGCCACTTCAGCTCTCACACACACACACACATACCAGGATCTTATTTCCTCTTTTTTCACCTCGTTTGTCTTCAGACATGAAAACAGATTCCTGCAGCAACGACCAGAATAAAAAACAACCAAACAAACAGCAGATTACCTGTTGTGTGTGTGTGTGTGTGTGTTTGCGCACGTGCGTGCGCATGCATGCGTGTGTGTATGAATTAATCTGATTTTTATTTTGATCGGTTTTTCCTTCTATTGAAAAATCTCTGGACATTTAGGAATCATAAAAACGATTCCTGGATCCTCAGGAACATTTACAGTATCAGAAATCTGTTTACACACAAACAGAAAAGCAAACAAACAAACAGAACAACAAACAAACAGAAAAACAAACAAACAGAAAAACAAACAAACAGAAAAACAAACAAACAGAAAAGCAAATAGACAAACAGAAAAACAAACAAACAAACAGAAAAACAAACAAACAGAAAAACAGACAAACAGAAAAACAGACAAACAGAAAAACAAACAAACAGGCGACGGTGATCACATGACCTCCTCAGCAGAGGGAATAAAGGCAAAAACAGAAAAAAAACACCTATTATATTGATATTTCAGAACTATTTGCTGCTGAATCAGCATCATTTTCATATCTACATGTTACTAATTGTTGCAGGAATAAACATGTAGTTTAGATCCACATCAGGATCAGGATCCAGATCCAGATCAGGATCCAGATTTCATCTGTTGGTCGACTGTCATGGCATAAATACCCAATTTGTTTTTGCTGTATTATATTTGAGAAATTTGCAAATTTATCAAAAAGAAAAAGTCAAGAAATCATAAAAAAATAATCCTGGATCTGCAACAAAATTTACGACCGTCAAGTCAGAACTTTCAGAATACTTCTTCATATTTCTGAAAAAAACGGGTCGCCACGGTTACAAAACATAAGCTTCTTTGCAGAATAACTTCTGCTGATTGTGAGCCAAACTCTGAGAAATTCTCATATTTGTTATGAAAAGCATTCCAAATCACGCAGAATCTGATTTACCTCAGTTTTATATTTTGTACTTTCATATTCAGTGTCAGCAAACACACACGTATCAATCACACCAGTCGCATATCAATCACAAACATCAATCACACATATAATCACACATATCACAAATATGTAGCATTACTGGAACAACTGCAGTTTGATAAATCTATGATTATGTATTTCTGGTATGAAATAACCAGTTTTTACTGACAGCTTCGTCATGGGCCTGCTGAAGCCACGCATACATCACCTTCATCACCTTCACAGACACAATACACATCCTGCTCCCATTCTTCCTGCAGTCCACACACACACACATCAAGAACCATGTGAAAGACAACATTCACTTTAACATATGGATGAACCCCTCAAGACTTCCTGCTGTGATTCACCCCCATTTAGGTGTAAAACCTGCAGAACATATACTGTAAAGACAACGAAACAGAACTTCTAAATTTCTCTGACCTCCCAAACACCATGGT
>VXCM01006585.1:0-26319 GCA_014773175.1 Lucifuga dentata | reverse complement strand
TATTTCATCCCAGAAAAACATAATCATATATTTATCAAACTGCAGTTGTTCCAGTAATGCTACAGTTATCATTTTGTGGATAAAATGATTCACCACATGAAAACATTTTTTTTAAAATTAGTTTCCTGGTTTTGCAGGGGACCAGAAGTGCGGATACAATGCGAGTCCATGTGCACACCAAGTTCTGCTTCCTGTGTGTGCTCACCTTCGTCTTCCATCAGTCCAGCCACTGCCATGGAGAAGAGCACAACGGGCATCAACATGCCAACCACAGTGACCTGCAAATATCTCAGGCTCCTTATGTGAGAGGAGCCACTGTGCCGCCGGGGTCTGTGAGTCCTGAAGGAGATGTGTTAGAGGAAGAGCAGCATTTCTACATCCGGCAACTGTTCAGGCGCTATGGCCAGAAAGACCAGCTAGATTTCCAGGGATTTCAGAGTCTGTTGCTCAGCTTGGGTCTGGGTGAGGTGAAGGTGGTAGGCGCGGATCATGAGGATCTGGGCCATGACCATGTAGCCCACCTTGACCTGCTAGACATGCAAGAGGGGCTTCATTCACATTCATCCACCAATGAAGACCACAGCCATGAAGGCCACAGCCACAAAGGCCATAGCCATGGGCATGAGCACAAACATGGCCATCCACACCACCAGCCCAAATCCCACCACCCACTAACAGAACAAGGTCCCACACAGTGCACCCAGCAAGGCACTGTTGTCGATCCAGCTGCCAGTCTGCCGAAGAAACATGAACATAAACATAGTCATGACAATCATGCCCATAACCACAGTCATGGGCATGATGCAGCCCATAATCATGATGGCGCTAAGGTAGAGGACAGTGATAATAAACTTTCTAATGGACAGGTGCAGGACAGTGATCACACACATGATCATGACCACGACCAGGACCACACACATGATCATGACCACGACCAGGATCACACACATGATCATGACCACAACCAGGATTACACACTTGACAAAGAGAACAAACATGAGCAGGTCCAGTTGCCTTCCAAGAATAAAGACCTGTCTTCTCAACCTCACATTGATCATGACCATATTAATGAAGATGATCACGGTCATCCTCACCAAATGCAAATCCCAGCTCAAACAGAGACATCCAAAGACCCTCAGGAGCAGCACCCAGACGCTGCCATGCCAGGGACAGCAGCTCCTGTCTCAGTTGTTTCTAGCACCAAACCCTCCCCTGTCCCCACACATAGCCGGCCCAAGAAATTCAGAAAGCAAGCGAGGGTTCAGGGGCAGCAAGGGCAAAACAAAAGCCCTACTCCCAAACCTCAGGCTGTGGCTCATGACCATGATGACCATGAAAATAAACACACACACAGCCCTAATCATGGACATGGTCAAAGCCTTTCCCATAAAGATAAGAGAGAGGCACCAGGGGAGCCTGCAAGCTCCGCCTTACCAGCCCCTGCTGCTCCTGTGCATTCAGGGGGCGTTTCTCACCAGCATGAAGAGGTAGGACCCAGTGAACTCACACGGCTACGCCATACAAACTTGTTTAAATACTAACAAATTCAAATAATTCATAAAACCGAATTTATCGGTAGCATCAGAAATGTATAAAGGAAATTGATATCTTAAATATCCAGTTAATTAACTTGGCAGCAATACAAAGACAGCTTAAAAAATATTTGACACTTTGGTATCAGATTTTGAGTATCAAGCTAAATTGCTTCCACTCATTCTGACCACAGTTTTTGTCAAATCTAGATGATATGCTTTGCATCTTTTGGTTTTGTCTTAAACTCCTGAGCTGTACATTACATTGTTTTGTGTGACAGTATTGACGATTTTGGTCTGTTATTTCAAATGTCAATAGTCAGTGGTTTCTTCTATTCATTCTGTCTTTCTCCTCCCAGTGTTTGAACCTCACTCAGCTCCTCACCCACTATGGCCTGAATCCGGACTCACTCATCTCCCCCAGCCAGTTCACTTATCTGTGTCCCGCCCTGCTCTACCAGATTGATAGTCGTCTGTGTATCCGTCATTACCACCAAATGGATGTGGAGCAGAAAGCCTTGGAGCCTGTCAGCTCTGGTAAGAGCCAAGTATCCAGTCAGCTGACAAGACTTGTCATGTAGAATGCAACAAACAGTATTTTCTGATAAAGTGTCACTAATTGAAGCACCTTATGACTAAGGGCTCAGTCTTCAGTCCCAAAGACATCTTTCAGTAGTAGCGGTACCTGTTGTTAGGATGCATTATAATTCTTAAAGTCTGATTCAAATTTGGGCTGAGCATCATGATGTAAAATTTACACTCTAGTTGTCTGTTTCACTCTTAAGCAGATCCATTGACAAATTGTTTGATCTCATTAATGATATTTTGATAGCACAATACATTTTATTTGCACATTGGATCAAGTTGTAGGGTATTCACATCCACCAGCAAGTAACCACAGTTCTCACAGTCATAATCCAGCCTGCCTATTTGTTCAGCATGTCCTGTTAAATATCCTGCTTTGGCAAGTCATTGTTTTGGAGTAAAATCCTAATAAAAGGATAAAAAATTCATATGCAATTCCTCTAGCTACTGATGGTTGAGTTGATATATATATATATACATTTTTTAAATGTAGCTGTTAACAGACACTTGTGTTTTAGAAATGAAACCAGTATTGGCTTCCTTGTTGTTTTTGAGCTGTGCTTACCTGATTAAGATTATGATTAAGAACACCAGCTGCACTAAAAGTTTTATCACTTTTACTTTGGTTTAGTAGCCTATTATCTTTGTCCATGAGTTATTTTAAGAATTAAATTATTTCCCTGGGCTTCAGTTTTTAAAAGTACCTTTCATAAAGTAACCAATTGACAGCTGACAAAGGAAAGAAAACCCTTAGAACAATAGACATTGAGAAGTCACTTTCAAACCATCATGCATATTGGAAAATAGAGAGGAAAAAATTGCCATAAGCTGCAGAAAAAACTGTCCTTATTAACAACAAACCACAGGGCCATCACTGTAAACCACAGGATTCATATGTGATGCTATCAGGCTGAGAGCTCCACGGGGGGGGGGGGNGGGGGGGGGGGATGAATTGAAGACAGGTTTTGTGATATAATAGAATTTTTATTCAAAATTAACCAGCCTTAATGTTATAGTGGTAGCAAATGATGTTAACTGATGTCATATTTTTTGTCATTCCGAAACACATTGATAAGACAGTGCCTGTGTGAAAATTAAAAAATAATAATAATAATAACTTTACGACCGTATTTTCTTACATTTTCTGCCATCCTAACCAGCAATAAATACTTACCGAAGCTCAAATTGGACAAGCACGTTTGTTTAGAAAAACTGAATGTTGGGATTGAGTGCCGCTTGCGTTAAGTCAGTCAGCACATGTGAGACCCTAAGACCCAATGAATAGGCTGTTGTTGGTTACTAACAGAGTTGGAGAGGCGGGACTTTGCCTGGTGGGCCACAGCCATCAGTGGGCCGGCCGGTGGCGGTGGGCTGGCTGATGGCCTTTGCACTGCATAATATAATATTAATTAAAATTAACTTAACCTCACATACTTTTTCTTTCATAATTGTCTTGGCACGGAGAAACAGTGGACAATTATGGACTTTCACCCCACCTCCAGCATCACTGGCATTTTTGTCTGGCCATCCCANCCCCCCCCCACACCACCAGACACCCTAAAGTTCCGGTAAAAATTTGGATCCCAATCCGACCCTGGTCACTACCTCATGATTCTTGCATTTTCACCCCATCAGTTTTATCTTTAACTTTTATACACAGATTAAGAATGCACAATCTCTGATAGCTCTGAGTTCTCATTGATAAAAGCTGCAAGAGCATCAAAATTAGAATGTCTGGGTTTTTTCTTTTTTTCTTCTCTCCATTTATCGGTGACCGTGAAATGAGATCTTGATATGTGCAACCACATCACCTCAGAATTATGAGTCATGTTTCTTTACCCTCTGTTTATCAACAGAAAGCTTTCCCTGAGCCCAAATGCTGTTTTTCAGGAAGTTTTTTATTCACAATTTGTGCACCTGTCATTACAACCGACTTCTCTTGTTAGCCAAGTGCCACTTTGCAGGAGCGATTAAATGCTTTACTCATGATGGATTGATAGATGATACTAGAAGGAGGACAGAGGGTCCCTCCATTAACTTCCTCACACATTTTCGCAGATCATCTTGGATTTAACTGGCAACTATGTCACAAAGCCACACCGAGTGTTTTTCTGTCTACTATCAAGTAAACAGCATTTACCTTGAAAATAGCTCAATGCAACCAGAAGTGAAAACAGCTGTGTTCGTCTTTAAGCCTCTAATCACCCAGTTTTTTCAGAAGAAGTTGTATATAGTAACTATTCTATCAGGCATTTGATCTAGAAAATAACCCATATTCATTTGTGGATTCATTTTTTTCTTTAATTCAATCTCACACACAAACATACACACACAAATCTCCCGTTAGTATGTCTGTCTGTAATGATAATCGGGGATGCATGGCAGTTTTGATAGACACAGAATCAGGATCACCTTCTCCCTGTAATACTGCTGATCTGTGTACTTTGTGTGTGTGAAGCTGTGTGTCTTTCTTATTAATAATTTCTGCTGTCATGGCAACAATCTAGTCTTCCTGTCTTCTGCTAAAATGTTTTGTAATTATAGGACTATTATTTTTGTGTCCTTTACCTCAGTTTGTGTTGCAATTACTATTCAAAAGAAAACCCAAAATGACAGGCGCCAAAATTTTCTATCTTGATCTAGACTATAAAAATAAAATGTGAAGGCAGCATAAAGCCCTGCTGCAGGGCCTCGTACTGTTTCCAGATTGATGAGAATTCACATTTTTAATCATGTTTTACAGTTAATGAATCACAGGTCAGCTCGTAAATACATAAAAGCTTGTTACAAATCTCACCATCCCATTTCAAATAATAGAAAAGGCCCCAATCCTTTTCTCAGGCTTTATGTTATGGTTTGGTTATTGGCTGTAACTGGCCAGGTATAGTTTAGACACAGCAGCTAGCCACTGGGCTGTTCTGTAGGGTACCAATAAAGCCCCACTTTACACCTCAAATCAGAACAATGTATGTACCTGGATGTGACAAGTGTGATCACAGCCTTTGCCTTTACACCAGTAAAATGTATTTGTTGTCCTGGTCTACATTACATCCACACTGTGAATGGATTGGAATCTCATTATATAAGCAGAAAGAAGCCAGGCAAAGAGTCATTGTCCTGTATTTATTTATCTTCCATTTATCCTTTAGCACGCTATCTGAAATTCTACAGGTCAGATTTAAATGAAATTAGGTGTGAAGTTGGTGCATGAGCCATAAAAGAAGTGACAGTTTTGGTGGAGAGTGCCAACATGTGGCTACTTGTAAAGAAAAGGTTTCATAATACGCCACAAGGTGTAAAAACTGGATGGATAGTTTGGTTCAGGATGCATCTGTTTGGTACATAAAGAAAATTCAGACATGTTGACATTTCTGCAAAAACTGTTTCTTCACCACGATGCCAAATGCAGAGTTTGGTTCATAACATATTTAAACGAACTCTTATGTTGTTGTTTTAAAATTTGTATTGTAATTCATTAGAAAATCATTTAGGCAGAATCCATTTAACATAAACTATAGTAACTCTAAACTGCAGTAATGCGTGAAAATTACAATGAAGGTTGATGTGCAAAGCCCTGATATTCTGACACAGTTTCGGTATTCTAAGATCAGCATGATTCTACATTGCTATGTGCATTTTGAGGCAGAGCAACATTTGGATGCGGAATAAACATTTCTAAACAATTTCTGTTACATTGACATAACAAATTTAGATGATTTTGCAGGCTTGGTGGACGAATGCACTCTGACTGCTTTTTGTGGCTATTTCTATACAGCAGAAGTGTTTGCTGCTGCTGTGAACGCTAACACTCCCTAGTTTCACACTAAGGATGGAATATTGCTGTCAAACCAGCAGGAACTGAAGTTCAACTGTGAGAATAGAGGAATTCCCAAAGTGCACAGTCTTTTAAACCTCTAATTATTAAACACATACTCCCTCTGGAGACAGGCACATCACATGTGCCTCAGGCAGCACTGTGCCATAAAAATGCTGATGACAATGAGGAAGACAGCATGAACAAGTCAAAAGGGCAAGAATGTTTCCTCATTAGTGGAAAAACTAGAGGCAAAGAATGCCTTGCCGTGGTGCACCAAGGCTCAACCATATACGTACCACATACCGCAGAGCTACCTCTCATTTACCTCCTGCCAGCATCCACTGGGGGGCTGTGAAAATTGTATTTGGTTTCTTTCTTGTCCCCATTCCCCTCTCTTTTTACGCTCTGCCAATTAGGGGAGCCTAACCAACACCCTGGGCCATTTTTCTGAGCCATGGCTCACAGGAGATGCGTAATTGGAGAGAAGACACAGACCAGTGGGTCTCCTTCTCCTCTCTTCTGCTCCCTTATCACCGCCTTCTGCACACCTCCACTTCTACACACAAACACATAAAACCACACTCACATAGGGTGAGTGTGGTTTTATGTGAAACCACACTGAAATGAAATGAAATCGAGAAGTAGATGAGCTACGTAAGTGTGAAGGACCTGCAGTCATGTACTGTGTCTGGCTGATGTATTGTTACCTCTCAGGGTTACATACTGTTCTGCCTGATGTGACAAATAAGAAAGCGCTCAGCTGTAGCACCTTTATGCTCGCAAGCCAACAGTGGTAACAATGAAATCATGACAAAAGGAGACTTAATAATGACGTTTTCAGCTATAATGACAAAATGAATTCAGATTAGCCAGTTTATCGTTCCTAATCATGATGTCGTCTCCAAAAACAAGCTTTCAAGCCATATAAGAGCTGAATTACAGGTGTGGTCAGTAGCTCTACCTCTAAAGTAGGGAACATTCTAATGCTTTAGGTAGAACTAAGTAAGATATTGAAATAAAATTGATACTCTTAGACTAGACATCGACTGGAATTTTGTTTATTAGAATCAGCAGTGTGGCTCCTTGTACCTCAGGGGCCAGTGTCCTTCCTCTTCTCCACCTACCATAAGATGATTTTGTTAATCAGTCATCATGTAATTTCTGGCACTGCTTTTCCCAGAACAGTCAGTTTAGTGCTGAGATTGAGTCTCTTTTGAAATAATAAATCCAAGGTTTAATCTAAAAGGGCCCTAGCTCTCCATTGCAGAGAAAGCTTAAGTTTTCGTCGACAGATATACTTTGTTCTCCAATTTTTGTTGTAGTTTTAGAAGGAACACATTAGCTTGTCACATTGAGGGTTAGCAGTCAAAGATTCCAAAAAGCTAATGTGTAATGGCTGTGTAATAAGCACTCAAGCATCAGTGTCTGCGTCTTCTGACAGAATATCCCCCTTGGGAGGAACATCAGCCTCCTGTTTTCTGAGTTGGGGAGATTTTTTTTGTAATGTATTTTTAATCCGTCAGCTGCAGAACAGGACAATAACAGCTTGATTCACTCTCTAAGACCACTCCATCAAGTGTAAAAGGCGCTTCAGATCATATCTTCAAAAACTAGACCACCTGGGACTGATTAGATGAGAAAAAGATGTATGTCGGCCACTGCAATTTTAGTCAGTGATATTTATCATTTTTCCTTTTGGTGTTCCTACAGCTTTGGTTCGTTTGTTTAGTTCAATTAAGCTTTATCAGTGTTCAAAAATGTGAGATATCGCGTAAATTGCAAAAAATCGGTTGGTTAATAGTGCTCAGGTGCCTTTAAGCAAGGCATTCAATCTGAAATTAAGATGTTTAATGGACACCTACAGCCAGAAGTATGGTTATACTGGCCATTTCCCAGGTCTGTGTACTAATAAAAACGTGAAGCGGAGCCGTGGTAAAAAGGACAGATATGTGACAGGCACACATCAGTTGTACTTTTTTTTTCTTTTTTAATTTTTTTTGAGTTTGTATGAATATGGAACATTTAGAATTATACCAAACAAGCATTTTTAATTGGAGAATTATTCAAACACTTAAGTACTTTACCTTGTAAAAGTTTGTAAGAAGTGTTCCTTAAAATAGCAGATCCTTAAGCCACTGAACAACCCTTTGACCCTGGAAAATACAGAAAATAAATTACATTGGTTTTTTTACAAAATGCACCATTTCCTAAGGCTACATTGGACAACAAAGAGTTCAAGGACTTCTTTGAAAAAGACCGTTAGACATGCTGTAAAATTAGAACCTAACATAAAATCTCTGCAGCACAGGTTTTTTTTCTGTACCTTTCAGTTATTTTTCCTGACAGACAAGAGAACAAAGCAGAATAGCATTGCATCTTATTCACAGATCACTAACTGAGTTTGTTGTAGCATGTTAAGGTAGTACTTCTGAAATGTCTTTCTGAAGGCAATTGGCCCTAAGATGTACGTTAGATGAACACTCTGTTTAGTCAGTAGGTGTCCCATAATGTCAGCACTAAGGGCCCAGCAAACACATCGCTAGCTTTGGTGTGACATTGAATTTCATACTACATTAAACATTTTGTCCTCTGCATCGAGAAAACTATAAAGTTTTTCTACTTTGGTTTCGTACTGTTTTGAAACACGTCCTGCAGTGACAGGTGAGCTGACAGTTTAAATGATAGTGCACCTTTCTGACTTTTTCTCTTCTGCATCATGTCTCCTGTCTCCATTCATGAATGAAAAATGAGGCGAGTGGAATTCTGCTGAAATGTCATTTCACATTTCTTGCTTTAGGCCTTGTGTGTCATCACAAGGACACATGGATTGAAAACCCCAGGAGGACATTTTCCTTACATGTGAACAGGATGGGACAAATAACTTCAGCCACACCAAATGCTGATAAAGCTGCTGCTAGTATATACAGTGTATTCTTTATTCCAAAAAAAAAAAAAAAAAANAAAAAAAAAAAAAAAAAAAAATTGAGTTGGCAAACTGAAATAATGGCTGAATCAGTCATCAAGGCATGCATGTATATGTAAGAATTGATCATTTAGATATGGCTGTTGTTCAGTGTATTAAAGGGCCTGTCAATTAATTAATAATATCAAGGTCCATATTGTGTTTTGAATTTTGATGGTAACCTCTCAATTAAAGTAAATGGTTAAGTAACGGTGCCCATCTCACATTGTTTTTCTCTGTCTCCCATTCTGTAGTGTATGTGTGGTTGTGGGGCTTTGTGTCAATCACCATCATTAGCCTCCTGTCTCTGCTGGGTGTGATACTCGTGCCCATTCTCAAGCAATCCTGCTTCAAGTTCCTGCTCACCTTCTTAGTAGCCTTGGCAGTGGGCACGCTCAGTGGCGACGCCCTCCTTCACCTACTGCCACACGTAAGTACTACACCATGAACAGCCACAATATGACTCCAACTTGCTCAAAATTATGAAGATAGCTAATTTACTTTAACAAAACTTAAAAGTTAGTTTACATTTATTATTCAGTCATTTTTATAGGTATATGTCACAGATTTCATGTTGAGTCAGTAACCACTAGTGAGTGTTGGCCAATTTCTGGTTCTTGGATCCTAATCCAAGTCCATCTTTACTGACCAGTCATGAACACCAACAATATTTTGCTTGATCTAAACTGCTCCTTTTGTTCGATGTTGTTTCTCTCACCATGTCATAGACATCAGAGGTTTGAAATAACCTTTATGTGTGTCCCCACTTCCACCCTTAATCATCACCTCTTGAACTGTGTCTCTCTCGTGCACATACATACAGTCTCAAGGACAACATGACCATAGTGCGGATGCGATGAGCCATGACACAGATCTGGTAACGGCCTTTGATGGGGTATGGAAGGGTTTAACAGCGCTGGCTGGCATCTACCTCCTCTTCATCATCGAACACTGTATCGGCATGTTTAAGCACTACAAAGACCAAACGGTAAGCTCGACATGACCCGGACATAGTTTGGTTGGAGCTCACAGTTATTCAAACCAATAAATAGTGTTAAAAATATTGTTAAAAGTGATGGTATGAAACACTTGGCGTCTAATTCCAAAGGCCAAGATAAACAAATAATGATGTCAAAGAGGAATGCAGACAGTCAAGGTAATTCTTAGATCAGGAGTGAGAACTTTTAATGTATTTCTGTAGTTGGAGCATAAAATTGTGTCTTTCTCCTTACAGGGTACAAAGAAGCATAATGAAGAGGGCAAGATTGGCAGGAAGTTGTCAGATCACAAGTTAAACCGCCGCTCAGATGCAGAATGGCTCCATCTTAAGACACTCAATGAAGGTAAAAGGCATTCAGTTGTTCAGTCATGGAGCCACAGCATCAAGTTGTTGATCTGAATTTCACACCTGTGTGTGGGTTGACTGCAGAATTGTGTAAATGGTAAAGACTCAAGATGTTTTAGGCAGATAGAACAGACACTTCCTTAATTTCAGTGTGGGTGAAAGGAGTTGTCACAGCAAGGTCTCTTCTTCCCTCCAGATCCTGACAGTACAGCCATCTCCTGTGACAATGGCCACAACGACACACAGCTCACAGCTCTCCAGACACCTGATTCTCCTTCCAACAAGACACCACTAGCACTCACAGAACCCCAGGACGACCACCAGTCACCGACCAAGCAGAATGGACGCAAGGCCAAGAAGCACAGTCATGGACACAGACATGGCCACGGGCACTCTCATGGTGGTAACTGCCACTCGGATCAGGAGATGAAGGATGCTGGAATAGCCAGCATTGCCTGGATGGTCATCATGGGCGATGGCATGCATAATTTCAGTGACGGCCTAGCTATAGGTAAGAGTTTCTCATTTAAACTGTGTACACTTCACTATAGGTATGTACAACAGGACATTGAGTTTAAATAAACATAAACGTCTCTCCTGAATTGAGACTGAAGCTTGGTGATGCTGCTATCAGGTGTGAAGCGTGAAATAATAAGAATTTGTAGTAACTAAGTATTTGATTTGTTATGTCAACTTGTGAACTGTCAGTCAGCCTTCATCCGTAAATATGGACTGTCTATGCAGTACGTATAGAGCTCCACAGAGGACCTTCAGAAGGTTCACACCAAGCTACACTCCCCTCTCAAAACGTTGCATTCCAAGATTTACGCAAATGCAACAGTCAGTTCAGAATTTGTGACTGGCAGTTGACTGTCTTTTACAACACTGTCACATGCCAGATTATGTTCTGAGCTCTGGGAAACTGTTTACCATAAAATCCTGTTTCACTGCAGAAATAATGACCTTAACAAAGGTAACAGGTCAACTTTCATGTCAAATTTAATTGTATCACAAACAATGTCTTAAAGGGCTTTACGGGCCCACACAATGTTCCTGACCCAGCCCAAGCTGTCTATGAAGACAAGGAAAAATGCCCAATTAAAAACTTATAAGAGGGGGGAAATGAAAGAAACCAAGAAACCTTAGGAAAGGCAATTCAAAGAGAGATTTCCTCTCCTGAAACAGCCAGGTGCAATAGGAGGAGGAGTCAGTACCGAAGCAGACAAATTAAAAAGACAAAAAACAATGAAATATTATAAAACATCCATCCATCCATACCCGCTTATCCTATTCAGGGTCATGGGAGGGCTGAAGCCTATCCCAGAGGTCATTGGGCAAGAGGAAAGGTACACCTTGAACAAGTCGCCAGCCTATCACAGGGCTGACACACAGACAGACAAAGGCTGGATTTACACAAGTCTTGATGCTCATTCCTTTTTTTTTTCTTCTTCTTCTTTTCTGTCTGCATATATAGTTGTGGTATATGCCAAGATTGGCACAACCATTTTTTATATATATGCAATTTAGCAACAGACAGATAATACTGTATATAGTGCGTAGGTGAATGTGTGTGAGTGTGTGACCTTCACCGGCCCTCCTTGACCAACCTATTACATTTTATTTAAAACTAACAAACAATTTCTATCAAGGAGGGCTAAACACCTGAACAACAACACAAAGACAAAACACACAGACGAGTAGTGACAGTAATAACCAGTAATAACCAGTAATAACCAGTGTAGTGGTTTAATCTGTGAAACACCAAAGAGGCTAAAACCCCACGACACAACAGACCAGGACAAAAAAAAGTCTTGATGCTCATTCTGATCTTTTGCCTATACCCAATTTTTTGTTCAGCTTATTTTACATTTTCTTTTTTAAGCAGTTTATATCCGATACCTGTATTTACACGCTTTGACCTGTAGCAGCCAGGATGAAGCTGCGCATTCGCACATTTCTGAGACGGATGTAAATAAAATGCTTCAATCAACGAAGATGAGACAACTTTAAAAATGTGATTAACGGGTTAAAAACTTTCAAATGCAGAGAGAAACATCTGATATGATGTGTGAGCATTTATCTCTCCCATCCGGACATGTATTTTCGTTGGTTGATCACAGAGAAGCGGGTGGAGATGGACTTTTGCTGCTGTAAAAGGAGCCTGTTATCACACACCAATGTCTATTTGACATAAACACATACTAGTATGTGATATATATATAGTATGTCCTCCATTCAATTTACAGAGAGTGGTCATTGTATTGATTGCTACATCATCCATATGCGTACAAGGTGGAACGTCGGCATCAGAATGGGAAGGAAATTCCGATCTGTGTATTTAGACAGCAGTCACACTGGTGGATATCCAATACATATCCAATTTATTTCCACATATGCAAGTGGCTCAAAACGGATCTGAGAGTATCCGATTCCATGTGGCTTTTTGCCCTTCACATCTTCAGGAAGCATATCCGATAGGTGTTGCATGTGAGCAAAAGATCAGAATTAGGTCCCATGTACGTGGTACTGTAAATCCTGCCAAACTCATTCACAGCTACAGTCAATGTAGAGTTTCCAATTCACGTAGCCTGCATGTCTTTGGAGGTGGGAGGGAACAGGAGCACCCAGAGGAAATCCACGCAGACGTGGAGAATATGCAAATTCCACATAGACAGGACCTAGTCAGATTTGAACCAACAATGCAGTGACGCAACAGTGCTAAATCACCAAGCCACTGTGCCGCCATGTAGATATAAAAAGCAAATAAGCAATGATCCAGTAAGAGGATCCAGAAAGATGTATTCAGTTTAAAGCCATGCTTCCAGAAATGAGTCACATGAAATGAATGATTACAACACTTTCCCATGATGTTTTGAAATTGTGTTCACAGGTGCAGCATTCAGCGCAAACCTCACAGGAGGCATCAGTACATCAGTGGCTGTTTTCTGCCATGAGTTACCTCATGAACTTGGTAAGTGCACAGAGATAAAAAAAATAAAAATAAATAATAAAATATGCAATCATAAACTAACTCCTTACTTAACATTCATTATTCAGTGAAGTCAAGGCTTTGTAAGTACTACTCATCAGTATTAAGATCACTGCAAAACAATGATAAATTACTTGTTCTGAAACTTTAAATTGAGTGAGTTCCCTGACCCTTCCTGATCCCTTGAAACCTGGAAAAACCCCTGGGTGTTGGTTACGATCATTCTTTTCTTCACTCCTGAAAAATGTACTTTTTTTCTAAATGGGTTTTGTCTGACACGAAGGAAATGGTTTGTCAGTGTGTCAGTCAGTGAAGATGATAGATTGTGCCTGGCACCCTTTGCTCACTCCAGAGAAACTCAGAGGCGTACAGCCGCTGGTACATTCATTTGCATTCACATGCCATTACAAGTCATCTGTTCTAGTTTGATTCAACAACAGTGAAGGTTTTTATCCTAATGTTTCACACCAAGCTCCTCTCTTCTGCCTGTGTTTATGTGTACAGGTGGGAGAAAGGGATGGGAAGAATGGGGTGAAAAAGAAAAATGACGGAAATACACAGGGCCATCCACACCAGATCAGTACTAATGATTTGTCCTTCTGTAGTGAAGTTTTAAAGCCTCGTTTGTGTGGTTGATGAATAAACTGGTGTCAAATATGCCAGAGAGCGAGCTGGTGAATAACAGCCTGTTTTTGTCTGCCTGCTCCCTCGTGTTGACTAGCAGCAAGCTACTATTATCGTTTTTGTACTGGGGTACAAATGGTGAATGGGATGCTGCTAAAAGCATCTGTGAAAGGATGAGGGGGAGGGGATTTAATTAAAAACTGCTTTTAATTATGCACCATTTCAATGCTGCACAGAACAACATGGAAGTTTTTCACTCTGGCCCAATACTTTTTGTTTTCTTTTTTGCCACTTTTACTTAATTAAACTCTTGTACTTTCTAACCTCCAGATGGTTAACTGCAACGCGCTCTCAAACTGCAGTGGCATATGGAGATTTGCTAGATCAGTCTTTCTCCACGTGAAATTTCACATTTCCTGTTGATTTAGCGTCATTTCTTCAGTTGCACCCCCATCGTCCCAACGCCCCCGTAGGGTCGCTTGTCAGACAAACCCAGCAGTTTGAGGAGNACCCCCATCGTCCCAACGCCCCCGTAGGGTCGCTTGTCAGACAAACCCAGCAGTTTGAGGAGTGCGCCTCTCAGCTGCTTCTAAACACAAAAGCCTTCCCTGACTAGCAGCTGGAAGGCAAAGATGATGATTATGAGAGTTCTTTAACCACCCATAGTGAAGGTAATTGGCAGTGATGGGTGTGTTAATTGCAGTAGATGAGGCGGTGGCAGGCGTGTCGGGAGTGTGTGACAGAATGGAACTGAGGAGGCAGAAAATGCCAGAGAAAGTTGAAGTGGGGAAAAAAGACCAGAGAAATGAAGTGTATACGAGCTGTCTGATCTCCTACTCCTCCTTCTCTACTCTTTAACTTCCCCCCATCCCTGATTTGATTGATGGATGAGTGCAGTGTGGTAATATATTCATTGTGATAATTAGCAAGAAAAAGAGGCCACTTGTTACACTTTGGAGGAAATGTAGGCCACCCCCTTCCCGATATTCATCTCTTTCTCTCCAAATCCAGGGCTTTTCCGCTGAGACTTGGGCTTCTTCCCACATTTGGCCTGGCAATGATTGAAGAGGGTAGAGAGGCTATAGCATGCATATGTAATCATAAGTTCATCAGAGGGAATTTAAAGACATATTTCTTGGAAAGAGTAGCCCATCGAGCTCCTAGTCTGTTATTCTCCTACTCTGGTTGACAGGAAAATGAGTCCGATAGCGGTGACAGATGTGGGGAGTGAATTTGGTTTGAACGATTTAACCTCATCACCCATGGCACAGTCAGACTCGACAGGAGAATGAAGCAGAGTGAAATGTGGGAAGGTACTCACAAAGGGGTTTATATACAGCAAAAGTGCACATCACTTTGTAAATTGTAAATAGAAACTGAACACATTGCCGTCTGCTGTAGGTATTGTCAACATTTCACTTTGGTATTGTTGCCTTTCCTGGGCAATGTAGCACCACAGAATTCCATTATGTGTGTGTTAGAATAAAAAGTGTGTGAATGACAGTTAATATAATCATGCTCACATTAGTCTGTGACTGTCCTGGCTGGCAGGTGATTTCGCTGTGCTGCTGAAAGCTGGTATGTCAGTGAAGCAGGCCATCGTCTACAATCTGCTGTCCGCCCTCATGGCCTACGTTGGCATGTTGATTGGCACAGCTGTGGGCCAGTACACGCACAATGTCACCAGCTGGATCTTCGCCATCACAGCTGGCATGTTCCTTTATGTGGCTCTGGTGGATATGGTAAGTTGGCACATTACACTTGACAGCTTGAGAGTGGCAATTATTGCTCAAGAACATCAGCTAAACTTTGGCTTACTGAACTCTCTCTCACACACACACTTCGATAAACTCTTGCCATTTTTGTTTTTCAATTTGCTTCAACAAAGCTTATTTAAGAAAGTCTTTACCTAAAATATAACATCTTCTCATTTGTAGCTGCCAGAAATGCTTCATGGAGACAGTGAGGACCATAAGCGTTGCCAGCTGGGACATTTTATCCTCCAGAACCTGGGCATGCTGACCGGGTTTGGCATCATGCTGCTCATCGCCATCTTTGAAGACCATATTGTTTTTGAATTTGGCTTCTAATGGAGGGCAGGTGGGTGTTGGGTTTGGGACTGAAGGAGGAGAGAGCTGGATGTATCAACATTGTGCTTCTTGGCCTCAACATGCTTTGTTCAAAATGTAATGGTCCCGTCTTGCATGCGTAGTGGTGAATCTCATTCATGCCCTGTGCCTCCACTCTGAAGCTGAAGCCACAGCTTAGAAAAATCTCATGATCATGCTCGTGATGCTTACACATTTCTCTTCCACCTCCTCGCTTCTG
This sequence comes from Lucifuga dentata, assembly GCA_014773175.1. Lineage (NCBI taxonomy): Eukaryota > Metazoa > Chordata > Actinopteri > Ophidiiformes > Bythitidae > Lucifuga > Lucifuga dentata. Next base: position 10,137 of record VXCM01006585.1, on the reverse strand, counting down.
TCAATTCCAATTTGTGTCTGCGCCTTATAAAAACTGATGTTGCACTCCTACCAAGAAATTCACACTCTCCTCCACACTTGTACCCTCCATCTGAAAAGAGCAGTCTGATAGTAAGATGGTGCAGGATGCAGATTCCTGCAGAGGCAGCTGTCATGGCCCAGCAGCTCATCGCTTATCCATCATCACCTGTTGTTAGTGTGTTGCCATCATACCTCCTACTCCCCTATCTCTTATCCACTCTGTGCTGTGTCCCTTCATCCATGGCTAGTGCATCTGTGGTGAGATCCGCCAGCCATCCATCATCAACTTACGATGTCGTCATGCTGTGTATCCAACATCTAGTGTCTCTGTGTCAAGCCCTGGCTACTGGAGCAGCGCTACAGCTACACACACACTGTCACAGTTTCCTTAAAAAAGACTGAGGGCGTAGCTCCCCCAACCTGTTTCAGCAAGCTACTACATCTGGAATGAACAGTTTAGCTTGCATTACCTCACCCTTCAAATATTTGGGTAGCTATTTTGCTGCAGTGTCAAAATACAAAGTGTTCCCCTGAATTGACATAGGAAATCGTCTAAATTTCTCAGTGTTATGTTTGCTGCCGTTTCTCCATTTATTAGTTCAGAGTTATATTTTGTTGTCAAATTTGATCTTTGGGAGTATTAAACTTGTGTAGCCAATAGTGTTAAATAGTAGCTGCCAAAGCATTTAAGACTAATCAGTGTAGTTTTTTTTTTGTTTAGAAACTTGATAACCACATGTCAGAAAGGTCTGACCACTTGTTTTAGGGTTTCTGACAATCTGTAGCCAAATGAGACATAACCTTGTTAGACTTTTACATTTTATCTTGCTTTACAAGAATCAGCAACTCCAAAATGTGAATTATGTCTTATTTTTGTATTCTTTTGAAGGTTAGTTTATTAGATTGTGTAGGGTGACCCATGAAGTCCCTTAAAGGTGCTTTATCCAGTTGGGCCATCCTGCTGTGGACATTTGATTAAATTACAGTAGGAGAGTAAGGTTGTCACACCAGTGAAAATGCCATTACTGATGTTCTGTAAATACATAAGATCTTTATGAGCAGCTTAAAATGAAACTTTCCTTCCTGCTAATATTTTTAAAGTACTTCTATCAAACAATTAAGTATCTTGTTAATCTTGACAATCCAAGACAGACCAATAAAGAGGCAGCACCATGTCCAAACAAAATACTGTATGCATTTAAATATCATCATTCCTTGTATTTGTATTGAATCTTTAGATTGTCTTAAACCATCGGACAAAAATCATTCTTTTTTTTCCTCCTGAATTTTAGAAGCAATTCATATTTTCCTTTATTGTGGGGGTATATATATTTTATAGTCACTTTTCTGGCAGTGGCTGGTGCTTGACACCCAACATTCCATTGGCTGTTTTGCTGCTCACATACTAAGCTAGCTAGCCTAGCTTCAGCTGCTGGAGCACACGTGTGACTTCATTTATCCTGTCACTGTGTGACATCCATCGTCTATGTCTTAACTGGGTGTAGTCATCATCAGTCACATTGAACTAATGTAAATGATTGGCATGCATGAAGCATGGGTAAAATGGTACATTGTGTTGAGTGTAAATTATTTTCTTCCTTTGTACTGCAAGATTAAAATGTGGACAACATTTGTTACTTGTTAAATTAGGGATATGAAGTTCATGACAGATCCTGTGGGGCCTGGAGTTGCTATTGTTTTAAGTCTTTTTTTTTTTGTGTACTCATCTTAAAGCTACTAGTAAGAGATCATTTATTTTCTGCAGGTATTTTTACAGGTATGTTATAGATCATATGCCATCATGTGTTCCTGTGTTATGACATTAAGCATTTGTTGAACTGGATCTAAATTTAATTTTAGTTTATTCTAATACCAAATGATAATTTATTATAAGTAAATTAATTCAAGTGTGTGTAACCATTTTGTCGTTTGTTATCCTTAAAGCTGCAATAGTCAATTTTTTATTTTATTTTATGTGTTAGCATAGAAACAAATAACTCTTGAAATGATTTGCAGTACTGAATTATCCCCAGACTCTGTAGTCTTGCTGAGATTTCAGCTTCATTTAGCTCATTGATTTGGTTTTATAGTTGCTAATACACTAATTCCCATCAGCCATCACCAACTCCTGATGTAAAACAATTATCAGCCATTTCCAGCAAACAAGCTCAGATAAGCACACTATATATTAACTGTCTAGTATAAAATGACAGAGACAAAGTAAACTAGTGGCTGGTGAATAAAGTCGATCATCTAGCAGCTAAAGACAGACATTTTTCTCTGGAGTTAGTGGAGCCCAAAATAGCTAAATGGAAAATAGACTGAATATTGGACTTACATCCAACAGGTGGACTGAAACACATCTCCAGTGAGTTGATAATGTTGCTGTTAGTCTCTTGGAATAGAAACTGGCAATTATTTGTTAACATATAAGTCTAGGTCGTGTGTGCATGTCAACCTACTTTGAAGATTTTCTGCCCCTAGAGGCCAAAAATTGATTAATGCAGCTTTAAAGTGTCATCCATTTTGACAATGTGTTACCTTGTTTGGTAAAACTTAAACTGTCTCTTACTGTGTGTACAAAAGACTTAATCACGTTTAGAAACACTAGACCCCAGAGAAAACTCTGCTTCTTCACTGTCCACATGGCAAAACGTGTCTATAAAATGAAGGTTTGTGACTGTTTGCATTATGTCGTATGTATGTATATTTGTTTAGTGATCTGGATATAAAATGCATTTTGACATCCTTGCTGTTTGCCTGTCTGTGCATTATCCCCATTAAGGAAAATAAACTTTAAAAAGAAGCCTGACTGTTTGGTAGTTTTGCACTATGCTACCAGCGCTGTAGTACTTGATTCCAACCTCATTACTGTGTTAAACTCTTATCATCTACGACTGGTTTTGACCATTAAGCCTAAATTGTTATTCAGGGCTGCTTCAACAAATTATGGACTTTCCAAAAAACACACTTGTAACAGCTCTGACATATAATACATATGTTTGTCAGCCTGTGTTTAACTCACCACCACTCAACACCAGTGATGGGTAGAGTAGCCAGAAATTGTACTCATGTAAAAGTATTGTTACTTTATGATAATAGTGACTAGAGTATAAGTAAGAGTAGTCACCACAATAATTACTTCAGTAAGAGTAAGAAAGTTTCTATTTAAAAGATTACTTGAGTAATGAGTAACTTTGATCAAACTTATTTTTTCAAATAATCAAGCTATAAAGTGCTTGTCTGAGGGAAAAAAAAAATGCAAAGTAGCCATATGAACCTTCTAATACAATCCAAATCATATCATATAAAGAAACAGTAGACAGTAACAACTCAAATATTTACCACATAACAAATCATAACAATTTTGGCCTGGCCCCAAGACAGTTAGCTAGGTTAGCTTCATGAATTTACTCAGAATANATCATAACAATTTTGGCCTGGCCCCAAGACAGTTAGCTAGGTTAGCTTCATGAATTTACTCAGAATAAACCAGGAAAACTTGAGTTAGCATTAGCAGCCAGCAGCTAGTTAAGTAGCTAACATTGCAGCTTAGCACCACATTTCGTCAAGTTCCATGTTGAGTTCTTAGAAGCTGAAATGTCCACATTTGTAGCTCGACAAAGACGCAATGCATTATATGTAGCTGTTGGTTTTGGTAGACTGAAAAGAAAACAACGTTTGAACGTGTGGCCAGAGATGTGCCTCTTCTAAACCTCCCGCTATTGATTCCGCCATGACTGTTCTGCTCTGGGTGAAACCATGGAAATGGAGGGCGGGGGTGTGGCTACTTCAGGGCTGAAGCAGACAGTGTAGAGTCTGACAATTAGAGAAAAACTGAACATGTACTGAATTCAAAAGGGTGAAATCAAAAGTAATGCAAAGAGTGCAACCAGATGTAATGGAGTAAAAGTATATTTTTTTCTTCATAAATATACTCAAGTATGAGTTAAAATTACCCTGCAATCAAATTACTCAGTTAAGTACAAATTTGTGAAAAAGGTTACTTAGGTAAATATAACGGAGTAAATGGAACATGTTACTACCCACCTCTGCTCAACATCCCCCTCACTTATAATACTGCTTGTGAGACAGGCTGCAGAGAGATGACCGGTGTTTTCCACTAAAACTATAGTACAACTATCACTGACTTTTTTCTTTAAACTACCCATCTCTTCTGTCCCTCCCGCACTCTCCGCTCATTCATTGTCAGACTGGTAGTTTTACTAAAGTTGTTTCTGCAGTAAAGACATGAAAGCTTAGTCAACAATGTATATAAGATTCAGCTGAGTCACTAAAGCAGTGCACATACCCCGTAGGAGGACAATCAGAAAACACGATCAATAACCAGCTCCCTGGTTGCTGTAAGAGCTGTCAGAGTTTGCTAGCTGTGCAAATGGAAATTAGCAGCATGCTCTGAATAATCTTTGCAATCAGCAATCAGGCATCTAGCTGCTTGTCTCGAACAACCCGCAGTAAAATAAATTACTGCGATTGGCGTAATGTTGAAGCTTATTTGTTAATTCATGTTGACTGTTGTGTTGGCAACAATTATCTTACCAGTTTATTATAATATCCTCGTACACCAACATTTACACGCACACAGAAAAACCACTGAAACAGCACAGTAACACTCAGAAGTAGTAGACAACTGGTCTTCAAGCAGCAAATCCAGTTGACTTTGATTTATGACTAAACGCCCTCTGACCTATATGACTGAGTCTTAAGTCCAGAAATGTTTTACATGATCCAGTGTACAGAGCCCTCCACAAATAATGGCCAATCTTGGTGGATAAAAGCAAGATGGGCTTGGGAAAAAAAAAAAAGGTTTTATGTTGATCTTGTTGATCTTTTATTCAAAATATTAACAAAAATAACCTTTAATTAAACTAATTGAAAGGGTAAAGAAATTCTTATCATGAAATAAATATTTTTCTCAATTGGCCTGGAAGAGGACGTGTCTATATTGACCCCACACACAGTGAGATGATGGTTTGACTGAAGAATCTTTCAGGATCACAGCTGGAGAATTGCAGAAGTTAGCTGGCTCTTGGGGTCAGAAAGTCTCCAAAACTACAACCAGACACCACCAGACGTATAATTTGCAAAACATGGAAGGTTAGTTCAGAGTTCACAGTGGAAAACCAACAGTGAATTAACCCACAAACTGAAACTTTTGGGACATAAACTTTTCATATAATAGCATTTACAAAGAAGAGATTCCCTGGGCTATTAAAAGTATTGGTTATGCAAAAAGGAATAAAGCGGGCCACTAAAAAAATTTAAAAAAAAATAAAAAATAAACACCTCTTAAAAAAATGATTTGCATTTCAAAGCCAGCCACAGCAGCCTCTGTTGTGTTTTCCCCATGCAAATAATAAACACATTTTTAATTAAGTTCCACTCTAGTCAAAAAAGTAGTTCTGTTAATAACTTGCCCTGAAATGTCTGAATATTAAAAAAAGTCAGTATGCATTATTTATAATCACTAAATGCACCGAGAGAAAAAGAAAAAACAAAAAGAAAACCCAAAAAGGAAAAGGAGGGAGTTTTCCGTTATCAGCTGCTTGCGCTTTGTTTCCATGTCTTTGTCAATATGCTCCTCATGTACCGCATCACGTTCTGTTAATTAATAAATATATGATGAACAGAATGAGGAGGCTGATGTAAGAAAGTATTGAAACTGCTGCTGAGGACATGGAGCTGTGAACAAACTCCCAGGTGGAACAGCAGCATCTCTTATTCTATTGCCTCTTGTTGTTCACACTCTCCTCTGAGGCTTATGTTCGTCTCCAAAAAAAATAAATAAATAAAACAAAAATAAATCAGATGCCTCATAGGAGTTTTAAATGGAATCTGCCCCATTTTCATAAGCCGATATGTGGAAAGATATTATTTTTTCTCCACCCAGAGGAATTCATAGGAACAGAATCAACGAATCTTCATCCCCTCAAACTTTATGAAAGCAAACGTTATGCAACAAGGAAGCAGTTTTACTGACTGCCTGCAGTGATTTTCACCATTCGTATGAGTATGGGAGATGTTAACGCTCCCTTGATTCAGCTTTTTTTGGATACACATTTCTTTTCTTAGCTGAAAAACAAGTGCTGTGTTGGTGTGAGTTGATGTGATTTAACCCGTGTATCAGATTTTAGGCTACTACTTGTCAGAAATAGAAATATATTTAATCAGCTCCTAAATCTGATACCCTATTTCTCTAAGGATCCTTAAATTGATTTTTATGTAACTGTGCGTGTAGCTAAGTGTACTCTGGTGTGTTCAGTACACCGTGATGTCACACCAAGCTGAAAAGTGTTTTGAGCTCTTCTGACTGAAGCAACTAAAGCTTGTTGCATGTGTGCTGGGTGTGGACAGAATGTTATCTGCTGCACCCCAAAAGTGCACAGCTGCTCTGCAGCAAGGTGAGAATTTCAACCAGTAGAGGTCAGCAAAAACAAGATTTTCACCATGGTGTTAAGTTACACGTTAATCAAACTTTCCTGACTATTATCTATAAAAACAGCACCATTCTAGGCTTTACTTTCCACTGTTTTTGGCATAACTTATAACTTTGGACCCCTCTCAAAATTAGCTAAATATGTGTACAGGCAGTCCCCAACTTATGAATGTCCGACTTATGAACAACCCATACTTATGAACCGGCCACCATATAGCCTATTAAATTAAAAATTCGAGTTACATACAATGATTTGTAATAATGAATGGCACATTACTTTATGAACCATGTCAAAACATTGCGCATCGTCAGCGGTGAGCCACTGCATAATTATTATTACTGTACTGTATTATTATGTTGCCGATGTTTTAGGATATCTGGAATTGTTTCTTTAATGTTTGTTATGCAGAAAGGTAAAATGTATACGCTAAATATGCACCCAAGTAAAATATATAAGCTAGATACACACCTTATGTAACTAATCCGACTTACGCACAAATCCGACTTACAAACAGCCGTGGGAACGGAACCCGGGGGACTGCCTGTATACGTTAATATAGCATGTAAAACTGTATTTCCTAGTATTCAATTTTTCTTTGTATGCCTTCCATACACTAAGCTCACACACTTGCTAGCGTACTTTACAATGCAGTGAGGATTACGATTATACTAATAGAAGGGGAGAAAAATTAAATCAAAAAGCATTATGAGACTTATAAGTAAATAAAATATTAATGTCTAATTTCATGCGTGCATGTTGTTTTGCTTGAAAACACAAATGTATTGCCTTTGTAGCTGAACTGTAAAAACTGCTGAATCACTGAACTTCCTACTATAGATAGATAGATAGATAGATAGATAGATTATACACTACTGTCTTTACTCATAAAGCACGTGAACTCTCTCATGAACAGTGTGGGGAAAGGAGAGATTTAAATAACAGACAGCAGGGATCTTATTAGTAACAGACACACATATTCACAAATCCACGGCAGCAGAAGCTGAGAGAGAAATGATGAAGGCCCAGCTGGGGACTGACTGAGGATGAGGCTTTGACTGAGGGAGTTGAGCTGAGAACACAGCGAGCGGCTGCCACATGCTTGCCAGACGAGATGCAGGGAGGCTTCTCTCCGACGTACTTTCTCCTTTCACTCTGCATTCACTCTCTTATTCATTCCATCAGCTGCTTTATCACATTTCATCTCTTCCACACACACTGCTTATTCTCCTCTCATATTCTCTAAAGCCTTGGTCCTCCTCGTGCTTTCTTTTCAACTCTTTACCTCTTTCTAATCTCTTCCTGCTGCCTTTCTCGAAGTCCATTCAAGCTCTCTCTATCCTCCGTCGTCGTTAATCTAGGGGAAGATACCGAATAATGTTGTTTTTAACCTTTCCAGTGTCATACACATCCATAGCTGAGACTCTCTGATTTGCTAAATGAACTGATAGTGCGACTTTCTCTGCCTCACTGGATTGAGGATTTGACGTATATACATCCAGTCACAAGACAACCACAGACTTTACACTTAAAGGACCATACCAGCCATTTTGCATGTTTGAGCCTTATATATTCAATTTTCATTTCAATGATTGCCAGTAACGTTACACGTAACGTTACTGACAATCATTTCCCAAAGGATAAAACCATATTTCAGCTTTCCTGATATTTTGCAAAATCTCTTAATCTTTCAAAATCAAATATTCAAGTGATACACCCAAGAACTGACAACATGAAGCATTTTCAGATCACTCCGTGCTTTTTATTGCACTTAAATGTTAAAATTATGTAACTTCGGGGAAAAAATCTGAATACGCATCTTGTTCGCAATGATGGATTACCTATACCAAGAATGTTTCAAGTATCAACAAGTTGATTTTACTATTTTACCAGAATGAACTGAAACCAATGGCAGTCTAGAAGGTAGGAAAAACATTTTTTAATTCACCGTTCCAGTAGTATGCTTTGGGAAATGATTGTCATTACACGTATGAAAATTGAATATATTAGGCTCAAAGGTGCAAAATGGCTGGTATGGTCCTTTAAGCCTTGTATTTTTGCTTAACAGACTTGTGGACAGCTCTAAACCGTCCGCATGTCCTGGCATTCATGGTTCTCCTGCTTTCATGATGATCACGCATTTCAACTCTGGGATTTTTGGTGGAAAGTATGACAAAACCGCTCTTAAACGCCTCCAAACACAAAAACAAACCCAGCAGAAATAGAAACAGTTTGCAGTTCAGTCACCCACAACAAAACGTGGAGGCAGTGAAAGTTGTTGTTGATCAGCAAAGAGGAGGAATTTCTGTTACTTGCATTGGCTGCAAGATGAAAAAGCTGTTTGCCATTGTTTGTTCATCTGTCCCTCTCTTCCTATTTCCTGTGTACTGCCCCTTCCTCCTTGCCTCTTCACTTGGCCAATCATCCTTAAAAGTGCATTTACATCACACAGACAGTGTCCATGCTGTTTCAAAAATCGAGTGGTGCACAACCACCAGGCCTAACATCATTTATCTCCCTAAAAACGATGCTTATCCCCATCAATGTCCTACAATCTCTCTTTCACCCTGAAACTTGGAAACCAGATCCTAACAAGTCAGTAGGTATGGTGTATTTTCTGGCTCATGCAAATCAGGAAGGACATGTAAAAAACAGCAGCATTCCACTCTCATGCCAATCCTGAAAACACAACAGGACAAACCAACCAGAACAAAATGGACCCACTGGGTTTCAGATGGGTTTAGTTCTCCAGGTTTTGGCTGGATTTGATGTGCAATGGAAAAGAAAAAAGAAAGAAGACGAAATGTGAGACAGAGTAGTAATGTTTGGTAATAGTATATAATAGTAATAGTAGTAATGCTACATGACCCCCAACATCTGAAATTTGTGTAGTCACTGCCCCCCCCCCCCNCCCCCCCCCGGTTGGTTCAGCCTTCTGCAGCAGGTAATAGTAGTGACGTTAAGCTCGAGCCAGACTGCTCGACACAGCATCAAGCTTTTTAAGTGGAAATATCGCAGAGACATGTTTCGATACCTTGCTTTGGCATGCCAAAAATCACATGACCACTCCAACCCAAGCTTTGTTACATCAAACACATCAGAGATGTTCCAGAATAGGGACTTGAATAGAGGCAGGGCTTGAGTTGCAGAAAAACAACCAAATAAATATACTTTTGTAACTATTGTAACACAATTACTATCCCAGTTGCACCAGCATGTTCCTCCAACATATTTACACTTCTCCACCTGTACAAGCTTTTCTTTTGATAAATGATAAAACAGAATAACTGTGTATTTTTTTGAAGCATACTCTGCTTCTCCTTCACTAGCTATTAAGCAGAGTTGGCTGGGTCATCAGGTGATTCTGTCTACCTGGGTAATGTAGGCCTCAAGCCTACTTAAGAGGTTTTTTTGACTAACATCTCTCTCTCTTCTCCTACTTCCAGGCCTCCATCTATGCGGTTGGGTTAATTCTTCGTTGTTTATATATTGTTTACAGATCACTCATCCACACACTGCATTCACTACTGATAATTACAGGCATCTTTTTGTTACCTGTTTAGTTAAAGTTAATAAATATATTTTTGAGCATATATCCATGTGACTCCTCCTTTTTGTCACTCAGTTTGGGTCAGTTTTTTTTTTTTTTTTTTTTTTTTTTT
>VXCM01006584.1:18546-23435 GCA_014773175.1 Lucifuga dentata | reverse complement strand
CAGACAGATAGACAAGCAGACAGACAGACAGACAGGCAGACAGGCACAGACAGACAGACAGATAGACAGGCAGACAGACAGACAGACAGGCAGACAGACAGACAGACAGGCAGACAGATAGACAAGCAGACAGACAGGCAGACAGACAGACAGACAGATAGACAGGCAGACAGATAGACAGGCAGATAGACAGGCAGACAGCTCCTCACCTCATGTTCTCCAAAACAGGCCCTGTCAGAGACAGACAGTCATGTTACTCATCAACTCTCTGCTATTCATCCTAATGCTGTTCATTCACTCTTTATCTCCATTCATCCGTGACAGCATCATCGCTATGACGACGGCAGCGATAAGGACGCCTCTCCACATGCTTTCACTTCTATTCAATTCCTGTGACATCTGTAATTTCTCAGCATCACATCCATCATCCATCTATCCATCCATCATCCGTCCATCTATCCATCCATCATCCATCAGTCTATCCATCCATCCATCATCCATCATCTATCCATCCATCCAGCTATCCATCAATCTATCCATCCATCCATCATCCATCCATCCATCCAGCTATCCATCCATCCATCACCCATCATTCCATCCATCCATCCACCCACTCAGGCTGGATTTACACGTCACGCACATGTGACCTGATTCTGATCTTTTGTTCATGTGACACAGACACGCTTCAGACACGCTTCCTGAAGATGTAAACGGTAAAAAGCCACATGGAATCAGATATTCTCAGATCATTTTGGGCCTCTTGATATGTGGAGATACATCAGATATGTATCAGATATCCACCAATGCTGCTGCTGTCTAAACACACAGATCAGAATTTCCTTCCCATTCCGACTCCTACGTAACATTCTGCTTTATCTACATGTGATGTCAGCATCATATGATGACGTAACATTCTGCTTTATCTACATGTGATGTCAGCATCATATGATGACGTAACGTTCCGCTTTATCTACATATGATGTCAGCATCATATGATGACGTAACGTTCCGCTTTATCTGCATGTGATGTCAGCATCATATGATGACGTAACGTTCCGCTTTATCTGCATGTGATGTCAGCATCATATGATGACGTAACGTTACGCTTTATCTCCATGTGATGTCAGCATCATATGATGATGTAACGTTCCGCTTTATCTACATGTCAGNCCGCTTTATCTCCATGTGATGTCAGCATCATATGATGATGTAACGTTCCGCTTTATCTACATGTCAGCATCATATGATGACGTAACGTTCTGCTTTATTTGCATATGATGTCAGCATCATATGATGACGTAACGTTCCGCTTTATCTACATGTGATGTCAGCATCATATGATGACGTAACGTTCCGCTTTATCTACATATGATGTCAGCATCATGATGACGTAACGTTCCGCTTTATCTACGTATGATGATGTCAGCATCATATGATGACGTAACGTTCTGCTTTATCTACGTATGATGATGTCAGCATCATATAATGATGTAACGTTCTGCTTTATCTACATGTGATGTCAGCATCATGACACAACGTTCTGCTTTATCTACATGTGATGTCAGTATCATATGACGTAATGTTCTGCTGTATCTACATGTCAGCATCATATGATGACGTAACATTCTGCTTTATCTACATATGATGTCAGCATCATATGATGATGTAACGTTCTGCTTTATCTACATATGTCAGCATCATATGATGACGTAACATTCTGCTTTATCTACATATGATGTCAGCATCATATGATGACGTAATGTTCCGCTTTATCTACATATGATGATGTCAGCATCATATGATGACGTAATGTTCCGCTTTATCTACATATGATGTCAGCATCATATGATGACGTAACGTTCCGCTTCATCTGCATGTGATGTCAGCATCATATGATGACGTAACGTTCCGCTTTATCTACATGTGATGTCAGCATCATATGATGACGTAACATTCTGCTTTATCTACATATGATGTCAGCATCATATGATTACGTAACGTTCTGCTTTATCTACATGTGATGTCAGCATCATATGACGTAACGTTCTGCTTTATCTACATATGTCAGCATCATATGATGACGTAACATTCTGCTTTATCTACATATGATGTCAGCATCATATGATGATGTAACGTTCTGCTTTATCTACATATGATGATGTCATCAATATGATGACGCTCTGTAAACAGAAATGGAGGACATGCTACATATGTCAGACGTATGTTTATGTCAAATAGACGTGTTAGCGTGTGATAACAGGCTCCTGTTACAGCAGCAAAACTTCAACTCCACCCGCTTCTCCTCTGTGATTAACCGATGAACATACGTGTCCTGATGGAGAGATAAACGCTCACACAACATATCAGATGTTTCTCTCTGCATGTGAAAGTTTTAAGCTGCTGATCAGATTTTAAATCTTGCTGCTACAGGTCAAAGGTCAAAGTGTGTAAATACAGGTATCAGATATGAGCCGCATAAAAAAGAAAATGTAAATGCGATGAACAAAAAATCAGATAAAGACAAAATATCAGAATTTGCATCAGGACGTGTGGCGTGAATCCAGCCTTTATCTGCTGACCCTGTGCAGGCTGAGGCAGGCTCTACCTGGACAGGTATCCATCCTTCTCTTGTTGCCACACACACACACACACACACACACGATAAANACCTGGACAGGTATCCATCCTTCTCTTGTTGCCACACACACACACACACACACACACGATAAAGCACCATGTGACCTACGTTGCTATGGGGACCTGACATGGTGGACACGGCAGAGCTTTCTTAAGGAACGCTGGTTCAGACGGCTGTTCCCACGGACCGGCTAACTGCACCTAAAACACACACACACACACACACACACACACACACACACACACACACACACATCAATGAAAAACATTCAGAGGTATTTTTACACCAAGCTCATTATCTATTGTCTGATAAGAAATAAACAGGAAATACAAATGATGACACCGACAACAAGCTGGTTTAAATAGTTAACATCATGATTGTGGTTTCCTTGTTTGTCTTTGTGCCTAAAAATGCATTTCCCACAATGCACCTGAAGTGATGTTTTTGTAATGTTTTCAGCAGGTGAGCATTAACCTGTGATACACTGACCAGTCTGACCAGTTTACCTGTTGAAGCAGCTCAGGTGAGCGGTTGCAGCAGCTGTATGTTTTACCTGCTGGGACTTGACCAGCACCAGGTCATGGCAGGGCTGGGGACAGGTGTGGCTGCAGGAGGGGAGGGGCTTCAGGCAGGTCTGTCTGCAGGGGGGGCAGGGCCCAGGGTGACACCTGTGACTCTCTCTGGTGGGGTGGTGGCAGGTCGGGGAACGCCTGGGGGACAAACGAGGACAAACTACATGTCCTTAGCATTAGCATTAACAGAAAGTACACTGTGTGTGTAAACAGGAAGTGTGTGTAAACAGGAAGTGTGTGTACCTGCAGGGCTCCTTGCAGCGTGGCGGCTTGGTGCTCCTCTCTCGTCCACACGGGACAAACAAGACCGTAGAACCACAGGTACAATGCACCTGGACCGACTCAGGACACGGATAACAACTACCTGAGAGAGAGAGAGAGAGATTGCTTTGTGTCTTTGCTGTCAAACTTTAAACTGTTATATCATCATTCATGTTATAAAATCTGTTTTATCTTCCAATAACACACACACACACACACACACACACACGGCTGTTATCTGCATCCAGGCAGCGGTTCGACCTTCTATCTCATCACCCTGAAAGGTCAGAGCAGCCAATCAGCATGCAGACATGCAAATAAACTATCTGTATCTATGCAGCCAATCAGGAGCCAGACAGACCACCAATCACCTTTTATCGTCCAATCATGGAACAATAGATAAAGGAAGCTGTCTGTCATTCAGCAAGACAAACATACATGCCCACACACACACGCGCACACACACACTTTGTTACAGGGAATTAATGATGTTTATCCAGGAAGGAGAGGGCAACTTTTCCCATGCACACATGTTTAACTCTGTGTGTGTGTGTGTGTGTGTGTGTGTGAGTGTGTGTGTGTTACCTTGGTGACAGACAGAGGGACACTTGTGGTTTCGACAGCCCAGAGTTCGGCCACAGTTTTGGTCACAGGGAGGGCAGTTACCAGGGCAACACTGAAACACAAGGCATCATGGGAAACCGAGCAGCATGAAGTCACGGCGCCAGAAACGACACGGTTAACGTTTGACATGCCTGACGTGCCCATAAAAAGCCGCTCTTATCAGCTCTGTGTGTGTGTGTGTGTGTGTGTGTGTGTGTGTGTGACATTACAGTCGGCTCTGACAAATCGCCTGTCAACCTTTCACCATCAGATTACACACACTCACACACACAGATAGCGTCACACTGACATTTCCACTGTGGGAAAACACACACACACAGCCTCTGGATCCACAGCAGCGTCTGAGCAGGACTCCCATGGAATCAGGACATGCCAAACACAACGCTTGTGACGCTCGCCATCATTTGATCTTATCGCGTGTTCGTCATTTTGGTTCGATCACACGCCTGCTTCAACCAGAAACACCTGACAAACACACCTGTTAGTCTGTTAGCGTTTCACTTTAGCCTGCAGTTCAATGAGAAATGTCTTCAAGGACCATACCGGTGGTTTTGCATGTTTGAGCCCAATAAAAGCACAGAGGCGTCACGTTACTGACAGCCGTGTTCCTACAGGAGCAGAAAAATTACAATTGTTGTTCCTACCTTCCAGACTGACACTGCCACCAGCTGACCAACATGATTACAGGTATTTTCACCAACATGAAAATACCTGTAATCTGAGGTAAATAATCGTCACGGAAAAGCACGTGATTATAGCTTTAATTAGCAGGTATGTCTCCGCCAGAGGAAATA
>VXCM01006584.1:1046-13546 GCA_014773175.1 Lucifuga dentata | reverse complement strand
GTTAAAATTTTGACAGTTATAACAAATATTTCATGTCATTTCTTGTGCCATATTAACGTCTCAGAGCTGTTTTAGTGTGTAGCATGTCGCTAACAGCAAGAAGGTGCTGGGTTCAAATCCGACTGGATCTGTTCTGTGAGGAGTCTGCATGTTTTCCCGTGTGTGTGTGTGTGTGTGTGTGTGTGTGTGTGTGTGTGTGTGTGTGTGTGTGTGTGTGTGAGCCCTGACTGACTGATGATTGGCTGGTGGCCTGTCCAGGTGTACCCTGCCTCTTACTGCTGGGATAGGCTCCAGCCCTGAGCAGGACAAATGGGTGTAGATGATGCTGATGATGATGATGATGATGATGTCTTTGATATGAAGAAAAATGTTTTTTGACGACAGGAACACAGCAGAGAAGAATGGAAAGTTTGATGGATTTCATCTTTCCCACTAGGTGGCAGTATAAGACAGATTCTCCTCAGCTGTCTGCTGAAACCCTCAAAGCTAAAAAACACATTAATCAATTTACAAGCATTTAAATCTTTTATGGTTATTATAGTGACACCATCCGATCGTCTCCATATTTGATTATTATATACGTCATGTAGGACCAGACTGCTGAGCAAAGAAAGAAAGAAAGAAAGAAAGAAAGAAAGAAAGAAAGAAGGTAGTAGCCTCCTGTGACTCGTAGCATTAGCNCAAAGAAAGAAAGAAAGAAAGAAAGAAAGAAAGAAGGTAGTAGCCTCCTGTGACTCGTAGCATTAGCTTCCATTAGCTTTAATAACTAAGATGTGATTGGTCGAGGCCTGACAGGAAGCCAAACACACACGGACACAAAGTGGATCTCAGTCCAGGTCCTGATCCACCTCAGTCCAAACAAAGACCAGCGAGTGGCGAGTCGGGTTAACGTCTCAGAGACATGCTGTGGACATGTCCTGTCTCTCGTCCTCCGTATCCCACAATGCACTGCGCTCAGTGTTTCTCTTCGACTGGTAAAGCGTGTAAATATCAGATGATGACGTCATATCGACCGTGTCTCCGTGCTCAGGTGACTGGAACTAAACTAACCAGCTCTTGTTGCAGTTGTTAATTGGACGTGGCGTGATGAAGCATGAGACGTGATGTCCCTTCATGTGATGTTTCATGTTGACCTTTAAATAAAGCTCCGCCTCGCTTCTTTACTTCTTCTCTTCCTCTTTTGCAATTGGTAATTCAGGTGTTGGAGGGGGCGGAGCCTCGACTGGGGGAGGGGCCATCTTCTTCTCCAGCCTGGTGATTCGGTGCTTCAGTTTGCTCTGAGTGGCTTTGTGCTCGGCTAGCAGACGGGCGTAGCGTGTCTGAAGGACGTCCAGCATGCTCGTCATGCGATCCACTTTCTCCTCTGTCTCTCTGGGGTCGGGACCCTGCGCTGCCACCTAGAGGCCAGCAGAGAAAGGACCGTTCATTTGGATTAAAAAAGACTTTTATTACTCCAGAGATTTTCAACATGAATAATTATTATTACTAGCATGTAATATTTCACATGAATACTGATGAAAAAGTTGCTTGTCCTAATTTATCGTCCCTACTCTGGTTTCATGATCAGGGACATGTCCTGCCGTACCTCCAGGTCCAGCAGCCCGTCCTTCATCAGAATCTGCTGTCCCTTCTCCTCCAGCATGGCCTTAGCGTCCGGATACTCGGTGAGCGCCTCCATCAGGTCGTCTTTGGACAGACAGAAGAGGTCGGAGTAACCGATGCTGCGGATGTTTGCTGTCCTTCTGTTTCCGGCTTTACTTCCTGTCAGAGTTTAAAGGTTAATCAGCTTCGATAGACAGAGAACAAACGTCCAGCATGGAGGAAGTAGGAACGTTTTTACGTTTGTTACTGATCATCTGCTGATGGTTATTCTGTCTTTGAGAGCAGGATCAGAGCGCCGCTCTGTGATCTGGATCCTTCACCTTGTTTTTTTGTCAAAGCCCAACTTTGACCAAAACTAAGAAGAACAACGTTAGCATGTAGCTCGTTAACTCTGAGGCATTTCCTTGGTGTCTCTCAGACACGTTTACAGATTATTGATGCGACTGTTTTGTCTGCAATTACGTCACGTTTTCCACGTAGCTGCTGTTGTGTCCACATGAACAACAAACCAGGTCTGAGACGACCATCAGCCAATCAGGAAACAGAACAGCTGAATCTGCTCACCTTTGATTGCCAGGATGCTGATCTCGCCGAAGTAGCTCCCGTCGCTCAGAACAACAAACTGCGTGACGCCGTCGTCGGCGACCACGGCCAGCTTCCCCTCCTTGATGATGTACATCTCCCTGCCGATGTCGCCCTTCTTACAGATGTAGTCGCCCGGGCTGTAGACCTGCGGCTGTAGCTTCAGTACCAACTCCACCAGCAGCCCCGCCTCGCAGTCCGCAAAGATACGCACCTGCACAGGTAAGAACAGATTTATCAGACACATCTCAGGAAAATAATACAGCTTGATTTTCAGCTGGTTAGACTCATTTTTCACGAGGAATCAATCACCATCAGTGCAAACAATGTGTAGAGGCAGCGACGCTAACAAGAGAGGATGCTACTGTAGCCCCTTAAGAAGCTCTGTAGCCTCTTATGAAGCTCTGTAGCCCCTTAAGAAGCTCTGTAGCCCCTTAAGAAGCTCTGTAGCCTCTTATGAAGCTCTGTAGCCCCTTATGAAGCTCTGTAGCCTCTTAAGAAACTCCGTAGCCCCCTATGAAGCTCTGTAGCCTCTTATGAAGCTCCGTAGCCTTATGAAGCTCTGTAGCCCCTTATGAAGCTCCGTAGCCCCTTATGAAGCTCTGTAGCCTCTTATGAAGCTCTGTAGCCCCTTAAGAAGCTCTGTTGCCTCTTATGAAGCTCTGTAGCCTCTTAAGAAACTCCGTAGCCCTCTATGAAGCTCTGTAGCCTTTTATGAAGCTCTGTAGCCCCCTATGAAGCTCTGTAGCCTCTTATGAAGCTCTGTAGCCCCTTATGAAGCTCTGTAGCCTCTTATGAAGCTCTGTAGCCCCTTATGAAGCTCTGTAGCCTCTTATGAAGCTCTGTAGCCTCTTAAGAAACTCCGTAGCCCTCTATGAAGCTCTGTAGCCTTTTATGAAGCTCTGTAGCCCCCTATGAAGCTCTGTAGCCTCTTATGAAGCTCTGTAGCCCCTTATGAAGCTCTGTAGCCTCTTATGAAGCTCTGTAGCCCCTTATGAAGCTCTGTAGCCTCTTATGAAGCTCCGCAGCCCCTTATGAAGCTCTGTAGCCTCTTATGAAGCTCCGTAGCCCCCTATGAAGCTCTGTAGCCCCTTATGAAGCTCTGTAGCCTCTTATGAAGCTCTGTTGCCTCTCTGTGTGTTTGAACCTTCTTCAGGGTGTCCAGGTGGACATTGATGGCGATCTCCGCTCTCAGTTTGTCAGGCAGGAACTTCAGCACCTCCCTCTCATCCACCGCTTTCTTATTGGTCCACAGGAAGTCAAACCACTTGATGATTCGCTTCTCCAGGTCCTTTGTCACCTGGATGGAGGACAGAAAGGAAAATATTTTATATTTTCACCTGTGGTAACTAATTTATTCTACTTTCTAACCAGCTAAATCCTGCTAACTTGTCAGCTGACAGTCACATGTCACTTTTTGTCAAATTATAAAAAGGTCTCATATCTTGTCACGTCCCAAGTCCAACCAAATCAAGACCAGCAAGTCTCACATTTTATAAGGAAAGACTCCCAAGTAAAGACAGGTAGCTCCCGAGTCCAAGTCAAGGCAAGTAAGTCAGGTTAAAAGTCGGGACAAATGAGTCCCAAGTCAAAAGTTACACCAAGACAGTGAAGTACAAGTCAAGACAGGAAGGTTCCAAATCAAGGTCCAAGTTTTAAACTTTGGGTTTCAAGTCCCTCACAAGTCATAAAGTGTCTTCGTTCAAATTAAAGCCAATTGAAATGCAGCTTCCTGTAGAAAAATGCTGATCGTCTCCTCTGAGCTTTCAGTCTTCATCTGCAGCATGAGCAGCTAAGCTAGTTAGCCTGACAGATGAGCTCTCCATCCACGACTTCCTGTTTGGACTCTGAGAAGGACATCAAGTCTTTAAGTCATGAGGCTCAAGTCCAAAAGGTTGATGTCAGTTTCACCGGCAAGCTAGTTAGCTCACCCACTGACTAGCCAAACAGATACTACAGAAACTAACTAACTAACTAACTAACTAACTAACTAACTAACTAACNGACTAGCCAAACAGATACTACAGAAACTAACTAACTAACTAACTAACTAACTAACTAACTAACTAACTAAGTAACTAATTAAAGTAAAAAATTAACTAACTAACTAAACTAACTAACTAACTAACTAATTAACAAAGTAAAAATTAACTAACAAACTAACTAAACTAACTAACAAGTAACTAATTAACAAAGTAAAACCTAACTAACTAACTAATTAACAAAGTAAAAATTAACTAACTAACTAACCTAACTAACTAACTAACAAGTAACTAATTAACAAAGTAAAAACTAACTAACTAACAAAGTAAAAATTAACTAACTAACTAACAAGTAACTAATTAACAAAGTAAACATTAACTAACTAACTAACTAACAAGTAACTAATTAACAAAGTAAACACTAACTAACTAACTAAACTAACTAACTAAGGAAGTAAAAATTAACTAACAAGTAACTAATTAACAAAGTAAACACTAACTAACTAACTAACAAGTAACTAATTAACAAAGTAAAAACTAACTACCTAACTAACTAATTAACAAAGTAAAAACTAACTACCTAACTAACTAATTAACAAAGTAAAAATTCACTAACAAACTAACTAACTAGCTAACTAACCTTTCGGAAGCTCATGTACTGTTTGATGGCATCAATGCGAGCCTGGAAATCTGCTCTGNCTAACTAACCTTTCGGAAGCTCATGTACTGTTTGATGGCATCAATGCGAGCCTGGAAATCTGCTCTGGCTGCGTTCATGTTGGTGATCATTGAACCGACGTTTCCAACGATGGTGGCAAAGATCAGCACGCCTACCTGAAGCACGGCGTGGAAAACAGAATAGAAACGGTTACAGAATAGAACAGAACAGAATAGAATAACTAACCCTAACCCACCTTTTGAGTTCTTACACTAGCTGCTAAACCTCATAGCATCACCGTGTGGCTAAATGCTAGCAGCTAACTTTCACAATGTCAAACCCAGCTGCTCCTGCATGAATAACAAGCCACACCCACCAGGAAGTCAGTGACGACAAAAAAGTACTCGGAGTTTTCCACAGGGGGCGGAGTTTCTCCAATGGTGGTGAGCGTCAGCGTGGACCAGTACATACTGTAGGCGTACTTCCTCACCAGACGACCAAACTCTGGGTCTGAAGGGTCGGGATACACGAACCTATCGGCACCAAAACCTGAGAGAAGAGGAAGACCTGCGTGAGAAAGCTGAAGGACAGGAAGTGGGTCAGCCTGGCAGCAGGAACCCACCGATGGCCTTGGAGAAGGAGTAGTAGAGGCAGGCGTTCCAGTGGATGATGATGACGATGTACATGACCAGGTTGGAGATGCGGAGGACGTTGGAGTAGTTGGTCCTGGTCTCTGTTCTCTGGAAGAACTCCAGCATCCTGAAAACCAGGACTTCCTGTCAGACTTCCTGCCTCTGCTGCTGAAAGGTGCTGAGGCGGCGTGCGTACCTGCTGAACCTGAGCAGCCTGTTGAGGCGGATCTCGGGGTACGTCACGCCCAGCACGNGTACCTGCTGAACCTGAGCAGCCTGTTGAGGCGGATCTCGGGGTACGTCACGCCCAGCACGCCGTACAGGACGTCGGTGGGAATTATGGAGACCAGGTCCAGTTTAAACTGGAAGCTCTGAACGTACCGGTCACGGAGCTTCTGCTCGTCCTTCACCAGCAAACCCTGTTCCAGATACCCTGAACACACACACACACACGCGTTTCATAATCTGACGTCACGTTACTCGTGGACGTGTCACGGATGCAGTTTGGTGTCAGACCGGTTCTGGTCCTGAAGATCATATCAACCAGGTAGATGATGTCACAGACGAAGTCCAGGAAGAACCAGAAGACCAGATAATCTGTCTGCAGCTCCTCAAAACACGCTCTGACACACACACACACACACAGAAATCACAAAGTCAATTATTTACTTTTAACAATAATCATATATTTGTCACTACGTGTGTGTGTGTGTGTGTGTGTGTGTGTGTGTGTGTGTGTGTGTGGTACCTGGCTATAATCAGAGTCCAGTTGTACATGACGGGCAGTGTGATGACAAACAGCCACTGATAGTAGGTGTTACCTGCTGGATCAATGACTGTGATCTCCTTAGGACTGAACACACACACACACACACACACACACACACACACACACGCTCATCACTTACCTGAACACTTACATATTTAAATCAATCCACATAATTAACCATTGTGTCACATCAATAATTATCAGTCTGAGGGAATCAAACTCACGCTTCCTTCTTCTCCTCCTTCTGTTNGTGTCACATCAATAATTATCAGTCTGAGGGAATCAAACTCACGCTTCCTTCTTCTCCTCCTTCTGTTTCTTTTCCTTCTTCTCCTTCCTAGTGGCGTCACACAGAGAGAGGACTTAAATGACGGACTTCCTATTTGCTTTAGCGCTAACAGGAAGTGAGCGGAATCAAATCAAACTTATCTTCTCTTCTTTTTGTCCTGTCTGACTTCCTGTAGCTTCAAATAAAGAACATCAGAGGAAAGAAAAGATCAAACTTACTCCTTCTTCTCTTTTCTCTCTTTCTTTTCCTTCTTTTCTTTCTTCTTCTTCTTCTGCTTCTTTTCCCTTAAAGAGACAGGAAATGCATCATGCAGCGATCAGCCGTGTGCGCATCTGTGTGTGTGTGTGTGTGTGCACGTCTCACTCGTCTTCACTGTCATTGTTGTTGGCATTGGCGTTGAGCAGAACTCCTGCTGTGACTCTCTGAGCATCACTGCAAACAATCAGCCAATCAGAGGAGAGGACCAGTTAACCGTACAAACCACCTTAAATACGACTTCGCTTAGTTTATAAACCTCTTTCAACAAGACTTCGCTTAGTTAACTGTCCATACCACCTTAAATAGGACTTTAATTTCATTAGTGTCTTGTTTCCGTGGCAACTCACCCATCCACCCCCTGGACCTGTGCTGGCTCCTCCCCCATGTTGTCCAGAATGGGTGGNAACTCACCCATCCACCCCCTGGACCTGTGCTGGCTCCTCCCCCATGTTGTCCAGAATGGGTGGAGCTAATCTGAGGATGGGGGGAGGGACAAACGGAGCAACTTTCGCCATGGCAGAACACTTCCTGTTTGCAGGAAATCAGTACGTGAGAAGCTTTGATGTCTGAAACGAGTCGTCATGGCGACTCGTTTCAGACATCAAAGCTTCTCAGTAATTCTTTAATTAATCTTAATTAAATGCAGAAAGTTTTATAATTATTGTTGCTGCTGCTGTCGTCACTTTACTCACCTGTCTCCTTACGCCACCTGCATCCACTGCACGCCACGCAAACCCGTCACCATGGAAACCACAGCCCACCGCTTTAGATCCGGTAAGGTGCGGAGTCTGGAGAGGAAGGTGAAGAGAGGAGGAAGAGGAGGATGAGAGACGGAGGTCTAGTTTTCTCTGACACAGATAAAAGGATTAGAGCAGGATGAGACGCTCACACACACACACACACACACACACACACACACACACACACACACACAGACATACACACACACACACAGCTGACAAAATCCAGCAAACACTAATCAGCTGTAAATCCACAGAAATAAATTTTAATCAATAAAGTTTTACTGAGATTTAAAAAAACTCAATTTAACAGAAACAATTTTTACTTAATAATTTGGATTTTATACAGATTTTATTGAGGAGGAGGAAGAGGAGGAGATTACGTGGCTTCAGCTTTCTGTTGATCCTGCTGAGTCAGCAATCTGACCTAATCACACACACACACACACACACACACATGCATGCTGGCGTGTTAGCCGTCTGTGCAGCGTTTAATGAGCTGAGGATGATGTCGTCTCCAGCCTCTTTAACATGAACGGTTTATCATGCATGTTAATCAGCTCATGTGTCCTGTAGCGTGCCTGAAGTGGTCCGGTACTCACGCTACGCCATACCATGACCTCTGTGATCCTCATGTCAGAGTACCGGGACGTTTTCAGGAGAACTGGAACCTGTCATACATGTTGCTGCTGCAGAACACGCAGATGAAGCAACAGCATGGCTGCAAACATACGAGTTAAATCAGGGACCGCATGTTTATACAGTATGTACAGCATGTTTATATGTTTATATGTAGCGTGTGTTTATATGTAGCAGGGACGGGCCAATAAAATGTCATTCTCAGGTCAAAGAGCCACACATGAAATACAACAAAACTTACTGTGAACTCAGCACATACATGTCAACATTCAGCTTTGAAAATAAGGGAGATGTTCTGGGACCCGACCTGGTGACCAGCACACGGTAACAGCACACGTGTAAGGAGAGTACCGACAGCTTTGTTTGCCTAGCAGCACTGGTTTTAACAGCTTCTGCCTGTATGTTCTGACTATGGAGTTGCGTGATATTATCATGTAGAATTAAGATAAAAATGAACGATGTCCTGATTTGAAATGATCAGGATGTTGCTCAACACCGTAACAAAACAGAACATCCATGACACATACATGACACAGGAAAGGTCTGATGATGGTGATATTCTTAGGCGTGTTGTATGATGTATGCTCAGACCAACATATAAGAACATTTACCATGTGTAGAGAGGCGTGCTCCATGCTGCCCCCTTGTGGCTTTAAGTGTAAGCAGCTAAAGTAACACTGCTGGAAGACCTGAAAAACGTGACATTGGAGACGAGCTTTATTACTGATGCTGCAGAACACAGCGGCGTTTCCCAGCATGCACTGCAGGACAACTTCCTGTTAACAGGAACAAATGTGTTTACAGACATATTTCTGATTTTTATTTGTGTCATACATGTTAGCATGTAGTGGAAAATGTTAAAATATGTCATGTTAGAACAGTGGACTTACGCAATGCCAATAACACGACATACTCAATATATTAGAAATATATAGAAATAAATACAATATAAAATATGCTAAATAAGATGATAAACATGTAAAAAGTGTTACGTGATCATTCTAACAGGAAAATCATGGAACATTCCTATGATCTAAAATAATTAATGATAATCGATCATAACAGGAAACATGTTTTACACAGAACAGAAACGTGTTGTATGTCAGCGGCTGTCATATGATCTGACATTTAAATATTTATGCTTTCTGACTTCCTGTCAGAACGTAAACAAAAACAACCTTTCCACTAACCAATCCAGTCTGTCTCCGCCTCCACTAGCCACGCCCACTCCACCCACTGACTGCTCAGGTGTGAAAGTGGAGGCTTTCATTTGTTTGTAACTGTGTCCAGTGAAAGTGTGCACTGATATTCTGGCTTATAGCCCCTCCCCCTCTCTGATGCCCCTCCCCTCTCTGATGCCCCTCCCCCTCTCTGATGCCCCTCCCCTCTATGATGCCCCTCCCCTCTCTGACCCCACCGTCCACCGTTCTGAAAAGCTATGAACACGTTTCCTTCTGACGAGGTCCTGACGCGTCAGGCTGGCTGGCTCAGATGACGATGCTGCAGCTTTGGCATGCAGGTGCTCATCTGACCTCTGACCTCTGACCTGAGGGTAAAAGTCATCAGCTGCTAAAAGTAGCGTTAGCCTTTTTCTTGAAGAAGAAAAATATTATCTGTTTGATGTTGAGTCACTGATGTTGATTTTAGACGTGATCCTGGCGTTGTGCGCCTGGCGTGCACGTGATGATGGATGCATGTGCATGTACTTGGACACGTGCATCATTTGACCATCATCATCACATACGTGCTGAAGTGTTTGCATGTTCTCAGGCATTTCTCAGACAGCGACCACGTGCTGATTCCTCCTGCAGCAGAGGGGGCGGAGCTTAGACACACCTGTGTCTGCTCACCTGGTCTGACCAGGCGAAGTTTTTCTTGCATCGCTCGCACCAGTACGGCTTCTCGCCGCTGTGCACGCGCTGGTGTCTGGAGAAGTGTGACGATGACAGGAAGGTTTTGGGGCAGAGCTGACACCGGTACGGCTTCTCTCCCGTGTGCACACGCTCGTGTTCGCGGTACGACACGTAATGCATGNCACCGGTACGGCTTCTCTCCCGTGTGCACACGCTCGTGTTCGCGGTACGACACGTAATGCATGAAGCTCCGCCCGCACAGCGTGCAACTGTACGGCTTCTCTCCCGTGTGAACGCGCTCGTGCCTCGTGCGGCCGAACGACGACGTGAAGGTTCTGTCGCAGAATCTGCAGCGGTAGGGTTTCTCCCCGGTGTGGATGCGTTTGTGCCTCCTGAGGTTCTCAACCTGCGTGAAGCGTTTCCCACACAGCTCGCACACGTACAGCTTCTCGCCGCTGTGGATGCGGCCGTGGCGTCGGAGGTTTTCCAGCTGAACGAAGCTCCGCCCACACAGGTGGCAGCAGAAGGGCTTCTCGCCCGTGTGCGCTCGCAGGTGGACGTGCAGGTTGTGTTTGGTGCTGTAGCGTTTGTCACAGTGAGGACACGCGTGTGCTTTCTCTCCGCTGTGAACACGCTGATGAGCCTTCAGGTTCTGGGATCTGGAGAACGACTTGTCACACTGATGACAGCGGTGAGGTCGGCCATGTTTCTGCTGAGAGAGAGGGGGCGGGGTTAAAATCATTTCCATGCCTACAGAAATGTCTTTTACATACAGTTCAGATTTACATATGAACACGCATGTTGCATGTTAATGAGGTACACGCATGATGCTCTGTTAGCGACACGTTGAACTGGAAATACAGAGGTCAAAGGTTCACCAGCGAAGCTAACAGCTAGCATAGCGTGAAGCAGGCGGCGTTGTTCTGAAGATGTTTGATGAGTCTGGCGTGTTTCCTGTCACACGGAGAAGAAAAGCAGAGGAAAGATGCTGACAGCCTGATCAACGATAACCAATCAGAGCTGGTCATGTGACCAGCATGATGAGACTCGAGCCGACGTCCCAGCACGTCACCACAGGAGGAAAACCGAGCCGAGACTGAAGAGAAAGACGGAGAGAAAAACTCTAAACAGGCTGAGCTCAACAGGAAGTGGCGTTTAGTTGCTGCCGCTTCTGTGTTAAAATACCGTGAAATCAGAGACGAAATGTGTTTTAGTTTTCCTGTTATTTTACCAGATCCTGTTAAAGTCATGTTGAGGTGATAAAACGAAACGATTCAGCTGCTGACAGCCGTTTTCTCCTGGGACTATTTTCTCTGGCGGAGTCATACGTGTCCTCCGTGTTGGATCAAGTTAAATGAACTTAGAAGTGTAACAGCCGTGTTCTCTGTGATGATTATTCATCTCAGCACAGTTCACGTCTCTCTACACGCTGATTTTTGTGTTGTGCTGAAACTGATGGCCGTGTGGAAGGTAGGAAAAACAACTCTAATATTTCTGGCTGTGATTCTCACCTCTTGTGGAGAATTCATTTTCGTTCCTCTCCGCCTCCACCACGCTTCTCTTCCTGTCAGCCAGCTGTGACATCATCAAACACAGACGTCTCTTAGTTTAGTAGCACACATGACGCTGAGTTCGGGTTCCTCACAACTCGCATTTTTACGAATTCCTACTTACAAAAATGAATCTGAACAACGACTTCACAAATGTGACGTCACACAACATGGCAGCGAGCGTCACGGATGGAAATGATCAGCTAGCAGCAGAATAAAGTGTTTTTTCTTACATGACACAGAAAGAAAAAGGTCAAAGTGTATCGCCATGGTAACTATCTATAGCTATAATAACTGTTTGCCATTGATATGTAGTAATAAATAACAAAGATTAATACTGTGATTAATATCATTAAAACAACAAACAGTCCTGTACCCTAACTTTACTTTACTCAGTATTTATTACTTCACTTAGTATTTATTACTATGTAGTCAGCATTTATTACTTTATTAGTATTTACTACTTTAGTATTTATTACTTCAGTTAGTACTTATTACTATGTAGTCAGCATTTATTACTTTATTAGTATTTATTACTTTAGTATTTATTACTTCAGTTAGTATTTATTACTATGTAGTCAGCATTTATTACTTTATTAGTATTTATTACTTTAGTATTTATTACTATGTAGTCAGCATTTATTACTTTACTCAGTATTTATTACTAAGTTTATTTAATCTGACAGGATTTATTGACGTTCAGACATGATTTTTCTTTACATTTGGCTGAAAGGTTTGAACACACACACACACCTCACAACACACACACACACACCTCACAACACACACACACACCTCACAACACAAACACACACCTCACAACACACACACACACACCTCACAACAAACACACACCTCACAACACACTCACACCTCACAACAAACACACACCTCACAACACACACACACACACACCTCACAACACACACACACACACCTCACAACA